>JAUTXW010003136.1:0-277500 GCA_030620095.1 Kuschelorhynchus macadamiae | reverse complement strand
CAAACTGTTTAATTACATTAAAAATAATACAAAATGAATGGCTTCTCGTGTTATCTTATACCCTTTATACCTTGCATTTCTACTCGTCGTCAACCGTTATTTTATTTGTTAGTTTAATTTTAAATATACTTAAATTATTACTAATATTATCTATTTTACCTTATGGATGATGCCCGTTTAATCTTATATTTCAATTCCGCTTAAAACCGCAGCTCGACCTGCTTAACAATATTTTCGAAAAGTATTATTGTTCCGACAGAGTCCATACGCTTTTGTACAGGCTTACTTACAAAGCTCAAAAATGAAAGAGATGCAAATCTTATGCAGTGGATTACCTAGATCGTAGATAGATTCATGAGATGGAATAAAATAAATTAGGAATAAATATAAAAGTGGTCTTTCCAGCAGAGTTTCCAAGAATACCGTTTATTTAACATTTTATTTCTCTGTTTAGTAATATTTTAACTAATTTGGTTTCTTCTGGTATTAGGTTGAAATTATTAAAGTGCTGGTAAATTTACCAGGCTGCTAACTGCCTTGGATACCATTGTTGCAACAATTGTATTTATGACACTGTCTGGTAAAGTTAACAGCTCTTTAATAATAATTTCAGCCTTCGAGTGTCGTTTTTGAATATGTTTTGAATAACAGTTGCTCTTAAAATATACTGCTAAAATACATTTCTGCATTACTTCAATTAACTTTAATATTTCTCTAAAAAGTTTTAGCTTTGTCAGCATCATAATTTATATTATAAAGATAAGATAATTATAATTACCAGATACTCGACGTTCTTGAACCTTACTAGTCCTCCATTTCCTAAGTAACCTCTAGGGTTTCTGGAAATGTATTGCCAAAACCCTATTATATATTACTGCCAATGATGAAACTTAATTTGTTTGTTTAAAATAGTGTCCATTTTTAATAGATATTCAGGGTTCTGCTAAGTTTTTATTTCTAACGGATTTTGGTAATTCTCCTTTGACAAGATAAAAGCAATTATTTTGGCTTCTTCATTCTACAAATCCATAGTTTAGCTTAAACGCTCGAGGTTTTTCTTCTTTTAGTGTATTTTCTATATTCTTGTACTTTAGAACCCGTACATGACTGTTATTTTATTAAAGATATTTTTAGGTTGACGACTATAAATGATATAATTTGATTTATTTGTGCATAAAAGACGGCACTATTAGGGTCATTGAGGCTCCCACTCATTCTAGAATCGTGGTACATAAACACCTCGATCCCATACTTAAATGCCTTGTTTTTTATTTTTGGCAAAATATTATTTATAAATATTATTTTGTGCATATAGTGATTTAGTTTTAATCAGATATTGATTAATAATATTAAATTTGAATTAAAAGTCACATTGCATCTTCTTAATGTACGGTAGTTTTGAAGTATTACATGCAAAGTTGTTTTCCCGAAGGCGTTTTAAGTTCTTAAAATTGCCTGCCTTGAAACATTCTTACTCAGAAATTGTTACCTGAGTTGCGTCAAATAGAAACAAAACTATTTTGTTAACATTATTTTCAACATCTAAAACTTAAGACTAAAAGATCTCAATTGGGGAGTAGTTTGGGAGTATATTCTAAATATGAAACACTAGCTTTATTGTGGTATAGCCTTCTTACAGCCACAAGATTGGCTACTTATTTTAGGACAAGTTTAAATATTTAAAGGCTTTTCAAATTTTTGTTAAAGGATGAACTAAAAGTATGCTCGCTTCGAGGTTCCCTAGTAACCCAGAAATATTGGAATCATTACGCTGGTTTCCTATGCTATAATTATACCAATAGTGCAAGATTTGTAGAGAAATATCCATACAATCAGGCTTTCAGATTTTCTTGCAATAGTGAAACTCTATGGTTACCAGTAGCAATTGTAAGTATATTTGATTTAGATATTACATATGCGCTTCCTTTTAATCTGGTTTATAACGTATTTATGTAATAAATTAAAACCATCGTTAACTAGGTCAAATTTAATAAACAATTCAATAACTAGAGTCGTTACATACAGATAATATAGGCACATATCAAATAAAAAGACAATCATTTAAATTATTATAAAACATTTTAGGTTTAGTGAGGTAAAATATATTTGTTAAACGGCTTGACTTCTGTTAAATATTTAGGTTGCTTCAGCTCACAGCATGTATAAATCACGCTTAAGTACTATATAACTTTGGAGGAGTAGCTCCGTAGTGTACGGAGAGATATGGACTACTTCATAGCGCAATCAATGCTGCTCAAATAAAAGGAGTCCCTCTCGAATAAGTCTTAAGGGCAGTGGCGTAGCTACCTTACAGCGGGAGTAATCAGTGCTTAAGGGCTCAATGCCAATAACCAGATTTTTTTTTGTTATCATTAACAGGTTTTATTGTCATTTCATAGTCGGTTGTCGTTGGTATCTTTTATCCCTAATTCCTGATTGGAATTTCAAAAAGGTACAGTATTCATAGACAGTCGATACACTAAAACACCAAATAAAACAAGCCATCCTCTAACAGGGTTAGGTAAAATATCTGAATATCTGAAACGAATTTTGCTTGCCTTGAATTCCAACATAGCAAATCCAACAAAAGCCACCACAACCACAAATACAAATACGATATATAACAAAATCCGCCATTTCATACTCAAAGCCAAAGGGAACTATGTCTGATTAGCAATGAAGCTACGTGAATAGAAGGTGGACAATAATAAGCTAATACCCTGAACGCCTAAGTTCCTCAAAGCAATAATTAATGCAAAATCGTCAGTATAATATATAAATATAAAGTACAAGATTTCGTATCACATTTACCAAATAAAGGGTCATTTTTAAGGCAGTCCTCAAGACTTACACCCCAAAAGACATAAAAATCAAGTCTTAAAAAAACACACAAACTTTCCAATCTAGTGCTCATCTTCAATAACGGAACATATTTTTAAATGTTCATTATCAAAGTATAGACTAAAGCCACTCAAATAACTACCAAACCTGAATTGTGTGTAGTGTGTCACCAATCAGGACGCCAAAACCTTGACAATCCGAAATACATGCCAGCAAATTGAAGCCATTGCCTGGCCATGGCCGCCTCTTAGAATATATAAAAATGAAGTCTGAAAAAAAACTACTTATTCAATTGATTTGAAATTTTGCACAAGTGTGATTTAATAAATTAGTAGTACAAATCCTATTCGGCAAAACAAAATGGTAGCCTACTAAAATGTTTAAATATTCGGTAAAATTTTATTTCATAAAAAAACCTTTTAATGAAGAAAAATAAAAAAGGACATATTTAATTTTTTGGAGACAATGTAAACAAAGGTATGAAAATAAAAACAAATTAAAAGCAAATTGGTAAATTTGTCTTTACTCAGTACAATAAGTTGATGAATTACGGTGTTATCAGAGGATTTTTATATGCCAGTATAGAGATAAAGCAGCTGAATATATGATAAATACTGGTAAATGTTAGTTGAATAACATGTTTTAAACTTAAAGAATCCTGTTAACTTCGAGCATCAGACAGCGGTAAATTTGTCTTCTTTTTTTTCGCAGTAAAAAAATTCTTCTATGTGATGGTCATTTATAACATCTCCTTCCTGAGTAGTGATCATTGCAATACAAAGAATATAGCTTTACCTCAGGATTATCATTACTTATTTTGGTAAATTGGATAACTCTTCTTTTGACATATCTATCAAACATTTTATAACATTTTCAAATGTATGTATAATTGTTTAGTTTATAGTAACACTGAGGCAATTACAAAATTTGGCTAGTTATATAGTTACTGATTTTCACACAGTGTTCCATCACCATCCTTTCGAATAACTCTACGAGGTCCATTTTTTCAAATTTACATATCATTCACTTCATAAAAGAAAGTTAATAGAATTTTTATTAATAGGGTAATACTATTGAAAGTGATATAGTTTGAATATATAACCAGTTTTAGTTACTAGTGGCCTCCTTTATTAATGAAATAACAATTTTCTCATTTATAATAAAATATTCTGTTTTTTTCGTTTTCTTCTTTCAGTCCATTTCATTCACTTGAATTATGATAAACATATTTACTCTCTTCTTTCTTATAAAATATCAATTTAACAATTTGAGAACATTTGAATTATTAGAAAATTTCAGTTTACAAAGCTTTTTGTTTTTATTTATCCAAGCTGCCTTTGTATGGAATTTTAAACAGACATTTTGCTGCTGGTTTTTTATTATTTTAGGCCCATTAGTAATCTGAAACGAAATTAAACATTATAATATTGCAGTTAAATATAACTTTTAAAATATCCAGACTTTTATGTAAATTACATTTTACATACCTCAATATGTTTTATTCATAATTCATTGGATTACATTTAGTAAAGTATCTTCAACTTCTCTAAATTAAAACAAACGAATTTTGTTTTTGTTTTGTTTACAAACATTCGGAATTTTCCTGCCCTTCTCTTCTGTCACTATGGTTTCATTGGTTTCTTATTTTTCGGCATCCAGCCAGCCAGCTTTGACAATGTCTTTTCATTTCAGTTACGATTTTAGTTCTGCTCAGCGGCAGTTCGCCAGCACTATTCGGGGGATACCGAATATTATCAGGTTCTCACTCCCTTATAATAGTGTCGCCAGCAGTGAACTCCACTGTGATTATAATTTTATTTTATGGTGTTAGGTCGGCATAAGTTCCTTCTGAAGTGAGGAAGAATGATGGAGAGGAATGTCAAACTTCTTCGAATTTTCTGGAGTTGGTTTTCTCGCCCCCTTTCTATTGGCTTTCCTTAGAGATGCAACATGTGGCCGGCTTTATAAAAGTGCCTTAATGGACCAATTTTTTTAAAGTACTGAAAGTATGTCCTAAGTAATTTATTTTATTTAAAGTGCAGTGCCGTTGAAAGCCTAAGGCCTAGTTATGGACATCGTCCGGCTCTAAATTTTGGTCCCGTTTTTGTTTGGTTCCATTTGATCAACCACGTGGTAAGTGGATTTTCAAATTAGTTTCTTACTGTGAGCTAATTTGCAATTATCTTTTATAAACAGAATGGCGTCCTGAACTTTGTTTTGGCTCTCGTTTCCTCGAGAAGCCTTTCTACAGCCTGGGAATTCCTTTTGTTGAGATCGTTGACGTCGAAGGAGCCCTCTAGATGACTAGAGGTAAGGCAATGTCTCTGAATAGTTTTGTTGTAAATAACTTGTTTTTTCACATTCTGTGTCTATTTTATTTTAAGACAAACAATCGTTTGTAGGGTTTCAGGTTAGGATTTGAAGATAAGTCTGTTTTGGGATATAGTTACAAGTTTATGGTGTAATTTTTGGGGTACATAAACCCAGAGTTCTACAATGGTTTTGGAGTTCCTTCCTGTAAGACTACGAGGAATTAATTTTTAATTTGTTATTTATAAATTTTACATAAGGTAGCAGAAAGGAAGTAAGTAACCTAATATTTGTAAAACAGCCTTAGCGAAATATTTTATATTTGTATAACTTTTTTCTTGCGGCAGTGTGGTAAAAGAAAATTCATGAATTTTTGATTCCCTGTGCGCTAGTTAATTTTTAGTTTTCATATTTACATATTTGCGTCATGACATTTCGCCAGATGTTCATAGGTTGATGATATAATGGTAATAACTTACTATCATATTTCACATCTTTGTGTATTTTATATTTTTACATAATACTTTCTTGATGTATTTATTTTTATTTCTTAACATCACTTAAATTGTAAAATGTAAACAATATTTTATGTTTCAAACTTAATTTATAAAACAACTCTTAAAAAAAAGACAAGAACAAGAGGATCATTAAAATTTGACAATCTGCACTTTATATAGTGTTTTATTGAAAAGCCCTCCAAAGTATTTTGTCTGCATTAAAATATCATTATAGATTTCTTCTTAATTGAGTCACAATCAATTAGGTGGCGCCCTTTGAATTTTTAAAGGTGTACCCTAGAACCTGCAACCTACAGTCTGCGAAAAGATGACTGGCTGCCGTTCGCATGTACTGGTAAGTTCATAAGGACATCACGCTATATAAAAGTTGCGCCCAACGTGTAAGGCTCGAGTACACATTTTTCTTTTCATAAAAATTGGAGTGGTGGCTCAATCAATTTTTGTTATTACCACATCAACCTTCTGAATTACTTACAGGAATTTTGTTTATTAGTTCACATTCATTTAAACTGGTTTTGACTCTAAAAATAATTTACCCGAACTATATTTAAGTGTGGTATTGATCAAAATTATCTTGAATTTTTAAAGGGACATAAACAGTACAGTATAATACAGTATAGTTTTGGTCAGATAACTATATTTGTTTTATGCTATCGCTTGCATAATTAGGAGTAATCTGTGGGGCACTTATTTTGATATATGACTTTTTTTTTTAAACTATTTTTATTGAAGTGTAAGGGCAAATACTTTTATTATATTGACATTCCTTATATTGTTTAGATATACTTTTGAATATCTTTTTTTGCAACGTTTAAATTATCTATTCGAGACAAACTACTGGTTTTGATTTTTTTAGAAATTTATCAGGACATAAAATAATTTTAAGTATCAGTTAACATATACAGGATAGTGGGGAAGTCACATATTTTGATTAATTTTACTGAATTTTGAGCACACTATTGGCTTGGTCTAATAACTTAAACTTTCCACTATTACCAGTCAAACCTTTAAAATATCTTTTTAAGTTCCATTTAAATTTCTTAAAACCTATTTAGCCATGTAAGAATCATATAAACCTAATCATCTTCTAGATTTTGAATTAGATTATGAGCTTAAAATTAGATTAGTTGTCACACAACGAAACGTAGCTGATAAGAGAAAAATGTTAACCACTTTACTTCATAAGGAAAGAGAATCAAAGAAAAGTCAAATATCAGATCTTATAGTTGAAACCTTAGATTTTGTGTCAGAAATAGATAAATCTATTAAGTCAATTTCAGACATTATTTCAGATTTTGAAGGAAGTGCTCAAGATTCTGTATTTTTATGTATGAAATCTGGCTTGATTCATGTTTCGAATAGAGTGCGTAGGTTACATGTATCTGATAGTGACCAAGATCTCTTTAAGCAAGAATCTTTTGCAACATGTCTTGCTCTAGAAGCAGACCTATATGATAAAATTAGTAAAGACCCAGATCCAAGTCAACCTAGTACTTCTAGTTCGTCTCAACAACCAAGTATTCATATTCCCCCCCCCCCCCTATTGTTAACTGTTCTAGTATTATTCCTGCCATTGGAGATTGGCAAGTAAAATTTAATGGGGATGGTAAAAATTTATAACTTTTTAGGGCGTATTACAGAATTAGCACAATCTCGTTGAGTTTTGAGGATAAAGACTTATTCAATTCTGCTGCTGAACTTTTAAAGGGGATGCCTTTATTTGGTATAAAAGTATTAAACATTCTGTTGATAGTTGACAGTCATTAATATCCCGTTTAAAGAAAGACTTTCTACACTCTGACGTTGAGAATGACCTTTGGGAACAAATTAAACATAGGAACCAGAAACCTACAGAGTCTTTAGCTGTTTATGTTGCACACATGCAAATATTATTTTCTCGCTTGTCACACCCTCCAGCAGAAGTAACTCGAATTAAGCATATTAGAAAAAATCTTTTATCTGATTACATAACTCCTTTAGCTTTGGCTGAAATTAATAGTGTAGATGATTTGTTGACACGGAAATTAGAAGAGGCTAATTATCTAAAAAATAAAAGTCATTCAGTTAATGAAATAAATAATTTTGAGATTGGAGAATCGTCTAACAGTAGTACATTTAGCTCCCATTCATTCTAATTACCATAATAAAAATTCAAATTATAATATTAATAGGTTCAATAAGCCTTTTAATAACCACAAGGGAAGCAATGTTTCGGACAATAAAAATAATCATTTTAATAAACTTTCAAATCAAAATTTTAAAGGTAAAAAATATGGGAATAGTTCTGATTTCAATAAACAGACAGATAGTAGTAGTAATGCCTCAGTCAGTGGTAATGGTGGTCCTAGTAAGTCTAGCGATACAAATCATTCCAAAAATCAAAATAAAATTACTTGCTGGAATTGTGACATACCGAATCATTTTTATGATAGATGAACTTTAAAATGTAAAATACTTTGTTTTAAACGTTAAAACTAATACTTGCCCAAAGTGTTCAAAAACTAAGTCGAGTACAACAGAAAGGCAGTTGCACCATGTTAGATAAAAAGTACTCACGTTGTATAACATTTTCTCGTAATAGTGCTCAATGGAAAAATTGGCTCAAATTTGTTTCAGATTTTTATAAAACTTATCCTAAAAATTAATTGTCTCCACTTTTTATTAAAAAACCTTTAGATAACCGCCTTTACATTTCTGTTAAGTTATTTGATCAAGATATTACAGTTTTACTAGACTCAGGTGCCACAGCCTCAGTAGTAAGTCTGAAAGGCTTAGATATTTTGGAACATTTTAATTTAAAGGTCTACCCTACAAATATAAAAAATATTAGTACTGCTGATGGAACTCAACAAGTTGTTAAGGGTTTAGTTGATCTACCATTCGTGGTTGGTAACATTTGTCAGGTCATTACAGCTCTTGTGATTCCTTCATTACCTCATCATTTTATTTTTGGATGCGACTTTGCAAATCAGTTTAAACTTTCTGTTGATTTTAGAAATAATTCATGGCAAATTGAAAATAATCTAGTTTCTCAGATTAAAACTACTGATTATTTTCCAAGTTGTAGATTTAACCCATTATGCTCTTTAGATAGTCTCACTAGTTTAGAAAGGTCTCAAGCCAAAGAAGTGATTTCTTCTTTTGGTGAAATTAATAGCGAAGAACATCTTGGTAGAACGAATAAACTCACTCTAACTCTCGATACAGGTGATGCTAAGCCATTTCATAAAAAACCTTATCCTATGTTGCCACATATGTCACAAATTTTAAATAAAGAAATAAATAAGATGTTGAAGTTAGGTGTGATAGAACCTTTCGCACAGTCCTTGGTCATCTTCAGTTCTGCTAGTTAAGAAATCTAGTGGTGAATATAGATTTTGTGTAGACCTACGTGGTGTCAATGAACAAACTCGCTTCGATAGTTATTGTCTTTCTAGTATAGATGGAATTTTAAATTCCCTGCGTAATGCCAAGTACATTTCTTCAATAGATCTTCGCAAAGCGTTTTAGCAAATACCTTTAGATGATGAGTCAAAGGACAAAACTTCATTCATTGTGGTTGGACGTGGTTCTTTCAGATTTTCTGTTGTACCCTTCGGACTGTGTAATGCTGCACAGATGCAGCAACGCTTAGTTGATGCAATATTTGGTCCTCAATATGAACCTTTTGTGTTTACCTATTTGGATGATATTTTGGTTTGTAGTCCTAATTTTGAACATCATACAAAGCTTTTAGCAAAGATTAGGGATAAATTAAAAGAAGCGAACCTTACTATTAATTTGGAAAAGTCTGAGTTCCTCAAAACTTCTCTTAAATGTTTGTGTTATATAGTAGGTTCTAACAGCTTACGTACTGATCCCGAGAGGGTATCAGCAATGTTAAATTATCCTCGTCCGAAGATTGCCTCAGAGGTCAAGAGATTTATCATTCTATGTTCCTGGTACAGGCGTTTCATAAAGGATTTTTCTACTTTAGTTTCCCCAATTAACGATTTGTTGAAGGAACGTAGGAAATCCCAGCCTATTACTTGGACTGGATGCTGCCGGAACTTCTTTTATAAAGATCAAAAAGTTATTGATTTCAGCTCCAATCTTGACCCAACCGGATTTTTCACAACCTTTTGTTATTCAGTCTGATGGTGGTAATACTGGTTTAGGAGGATGCTTTACTCAAGAAATTGATGGCGAAGAACATGTCATAGCTTATGCTAGTAAATCACTTTCCAGGGAAGAGAGAAATTATTCAGTTGTAGAAAGGGAATATCTTGCCGTACTATTTTGCATAGAGAAATTTAGAATGTGGATTGAGGGAGCACATAAATTTAAAGTCATTACCGACTATTATTTCTCTACTTTAGCTTAACAACCTCAAAAATCCCACAGGAAAGTTAGCTCGTTGGTCAGTCAGACTCAGACAACATAATTTTGATCTTGTCCATAGGAAAGGTGTGGATAATGTTATACCAGATGCCGTTTCTCGTATCCATTCTAATATAGAAGATAGTAGTAAAGTTAATAGTTTGCCATGTATTTCTGTTTTGAACCCATTTAGTGTTGATACTGATCGTATTGATCCCTGGTATGATAACCTTAGAGAAAAAATTCTACACCTGAAAACTATCCACAGTGGAAGGTTGAGGATGATTTTATTTTTAAATTTGTACCAGATACTATGCCTATGGATTCTAATCTTCCAGAATAAAAACTGGTAGTTCCATCACCTCAAGTGAAAGAAGTTATTGAGCATTGTCACTTTCCACCAACTTCAGGACATTTTGGCTTTTATAAAACTTTAAATCGGATACAGGAATTTTATTTTTGGCCTCAGAAGCGGCGCCATGTTTTGAAATTTGTAAAATCCTGTTTAGTTTGTGGATCACAAAACGCTCCAAATACTGCTCGCATGGGTATAATGGATAGAGAGAAAAAGGTTAATCTTCCTTTGGAATGCATAGCTATTGATCTTATGGGTCCCTCTCCTAGATCAAAGAAAGGACGTAAATGGCTACTTTATGTCAGTAGTAGAAGATTAGTAATTAATTAATGGTTCATTAAATACACTTTTTTATATCAATTGCGAACCTCTAAATCTGATCAAATAGAAAACATTGTAGAAAATCAAATTTTATTAGTTTTTGGATGTCCACAAATTATTATATGTGACAATGGTTCTCAGTTTATTTTAAAAAGTTTTAAAAATCTCTGCAAGAAGTATGAAATTAAAATTTGGTATAATGCTCTTTAGTCACCTCAGTGTAATTTTGTTAAAAGAAATAAAAGAACAGTTGGTACTGCCATTAGGAGTTATGTAATGAACATAATCAGTGGGCGTAGAGCTACCAAAAATTTAACAAGCTATTAACACTTCCAAGCATGAAGTTACTCAGTTTACACCAGCTTTTCTTTTTTATGGTAGACATCCACCACGGACAGGCAGATTTTAGTCAGACCATAACGAACAACACAAAGATTTTGAAATAACTCCTGGTGACAGGGATACTTATGGTTCAAATCTTCAAAATCTCAGAAGTATTTTTATTGATATTAGGAAGAGAATTCATTTTGCTCATGAGCATAACTCTAAAGTATACAATTTTAGAAAGGGGGATTTTTCTTTTAATATTGAATATTATGTAAGCTCCAAAGTATATTCTTTGTGTTGTACGTAAAAAGATTTCAAAGTTAGTTTATGAATTACAAAAGATAGATTGTTCGAAGGGTGGGAAATGGCATATTAAAGATCTTAAAGTTTATACTGGTGTAGGCATAGATTCGTCTACTTCTGTTTCCGACATTTCTGATTAAGTTTTTTATTCTATTGAGATTAAGGACCTAAATTGTTCATTAGATTTATAGAGCTTCTCCTTATTTTTCAATAATTTTGTTGTTGAACCTCTCTTATTTTTCTCGTATTTTTGACGAATTTATTTAGAGCTATGAAAGCATATTTTCGATTTGTCCATTTTTGATTTTGTCAAGTATTGGTGTAGATATGGTTGCTAATGGCCTATGCACCATATAAAGTTTTGAGTTTTTTTGAGAAACTGGTATAATGCATTTTCTCTAGAGTTTGAGAAACAATGTTATGATCAACACTTCCATATTTTCGTGACGTTGACTTATGTTGTTTTGATAAAGGTATACCGGTATACAATATTATAAGAGTTGTATATATTACTGTACGATAATGTCAGTAACTGATTTATTAATTTCTCTTGTTGTTTTGCTTTTGAGTGGTATTTTGATAAATGCCCAAGTGAAATTTGGGAAGGTGCTAAGTTGCATAGATTGTGAGCTCCTTTCTTGTATTGATACAGTACCTCTGTATATTTGTAGTTATATTTTACCTAAACTATCCTAATATAAGCCTAGGAAGGCTATTTTGTATTATTGAGTCGTAGCTCGGATTTGTTATTGTCATTGTTTAGAGGGCAACGGCATAAGATTTGATTTAGGATAGTTTCATAAGTTGTTTTAGGATTGCCTGTCCTAAACAAATGTGTGTGCATGTTTTATGTAAAACATGTTACAGTTCAGGATGACTCTTGGCAAGAAATACATTGGTTTGATTATGTAACTCAAGAGTCAAACTTATTTCTGTCGATATCCTGACTATTATGTGTCTAGGATATCCTCATTTGTCCCTATAAGACAATTGTGTCAGTATGACATTAAATTACATTTGAGTTTAAACTGTGATTTTTGGCTTCTGAGTTTTTTGGTATAGACTTACCTATTTTGACTTTTACTGATTGTGTCCTAACTGATTTTGACTCCTTTTATTAAGGCGATACATGGAGCTATCAAACCAAAAATTATCTCAGAAGATCTTTTATCCAAAAATTATTGATATTTTTACAATTTGTGATAATTTGATTTTAATAGGATCATAAGAGTTATTTTTTATTTTTAGTGAACAGACTTTGCTCTAAGCTCTGATTAAATAGCCTATCAAGATTTCACTTCATAAAAGAAAGTTAATAGAATCTTTATTAATAGAGTAATACTATTGAAGGTGATATAGTTTGAATATATAAGCAGTTTTAGTTACTAAGATACTGGCCTTCTTTATTAATGAAAATAACAATTTTTTCATTTACAATAAAATATTCTGTTTTATTCGAGTTCTTCTTTCAGTCCATTTCATTCACTTGAATTATGATAAACATATTTACTCTCTTCTTTCATATAAAATATCAATTTAACACTTTGAGAACATTTGAACTATTAGAAATTTTCATTGGTTTCTTATTTTTCCGCATCCAGCCAGCTTTGACAGTGTCTGTTTTTTCATTTCAGTTACGATTTTAGTTCGCCAGTACTATTCGGGGGACACCGAATATTATCAGGTTCTTACTCCCTTATACTAGTGACGCCAGCAGTGAACTCCACTGTAATTATAATTTTATTTTATGGTGTTAAGTTGGCATAAGTTCCTTCTGAAGTGAGGAAGAATGATGGAGGGGAATGTCAAACTTCTTCGAATTTTCTGGAGTTGATTTTCTCGCCCCCTTTCTATTGGCTGTCCTTTGAGATGCAACATGTGTCCGGCATTATAAAAGTGCCTTAATAGACTAATTTTTTTAAAGTACTGAGAGTCTGTCCTAAGTAATTTATTTTATTTAAAGCGCAGTGCCGTTGAAAGCGTAAGGCCTATTTATGGACATCGTCTGGCCCTAAATTTTGGTCACGTTTTTGTTTGGTTTCATTTTAATTTTTAAAGGTGTATCCGAGAACCTGCAACCTACAGCTCTCCGAAAAGATGACTGGCTGCCGTTTGTATGTATTGGTAAGTTCATAAGGACTTTACGCTATTTTCTCACACACACTTTTAAAGAAAAGATGTTTTTTGAGTTCATCATACGGGGATTGAATATATCGGACTATATTTAGAATGTTGAACAGTGGCTATTTTAGCGGGGTATGACCTTTATAAAAACATACAACTGGGTTTTCTCTACTCTGCTGTAAGCTATAGAGGATCTAAGAACATATTGGTTACGAGTCTTAACTGTCTGAGATACTAAATTGTTCAACGAATCGTAAAAATCCATTATTGGAATATAATCTTCTTTAAACAAGCTTTAAGCTTCTTTAAACAACTAGCGTGTGGATCTGGTATAGTTAGGTATTTTTGTTCCTCGTAGCACTCAAAATTAGCAATGGTATCACAATTTGCTGGAATGCTATTAACCTGAATTAACTTGTTACATTTACCCGCTCGATGGCGTGTTTTAAAATTTGCATAAACTTCTGGTTGAGCTGGCTTGACTGCTATATCATTAGTCTCAATAAGATTTCTTATTTTAACTTGGTATGGCCCACTAATATATGTGGTTTGATTACAGTTAAATGTATCTCTGGGTAACGAGTATTGACTTTCAAAATCCGCTGAATAACCAAACTCTGATAAATTTACAAAATAACCACTCTCACTCTCACTTAAATATTCCTGAGATGCATGATTATTCATGTTTGATATATAAGTTAAACTTTTGGATGTGTTATGTCCTGTGGCGATAGCTAAAAATTATATAAGTAGTTACTAAGGATGAAAGGCATTTAAGTCGAACATGAACCAGCCATTCCCTATTTGCGCTAGATATATACATAATTTCCGTTGTATGAACTTAACGAATACAACTAGATATAGCTAAATGGTTGAAGAATGTTAGCAAGAAAAACTGCATGGCTGCTGAGCGTTTCAAAATATTAAGAAATGAATCCCTCGAGTTAACTCAGAGAAAATACTACCCCTTGCCTACAGAGGTATGAAGAAGATAGCTACAGGTCAAGAAATAAACAATATAAAATTTGAGTTTGTATCTACGGATTAATGTATGCTATTATATTTTTTAAATAAAATATATGTGTATGTAACCTAGCGTTTCTCTTTATAGAGTTATTCACCTTAAAGTTTGGAAATGTAAACAAATTAATAGAAGGTAGCAAATAATGATTTCTTTGAACTATGCGCTGCCTTTTTCAGTAAATCTAGATTCCTAGCCTTCATCCAACAAAATGTCAAAGAAGAAAATGTTTCGAGTTTTAAAAAAATGTGTTTTTTTGCAAATCGATTTTTCAAGTTTTGATCAGACCTTGTATTATAACGGGTCAACTGATTGGAACAAAACCTTCACTAACCAATCCTACTTTTTATTCTTTATCCACATATGACAAATTCAACTTCCCTAGACCGCTGCAAACTTGAAAATTTGATACCCTATTTTCATGTTGTTAATGCTCATCTAAAGCGAAAATCAATATTACTAGCACTTATTTAATTATACCATCGGCAAATTTGGACATGGATTCAAAATAATCTACTGTTCAAAGGAACCCTCTTTTAATTCATTTAAATTTTAAAAAGAAATGAATATGATAAGTTGAAAACAAATGAACTTCATTACACCTAGAGATGATTAATATTAACTAATAATAAAAGAAATAGAAAAAAGAACGTACTTAATCATAATTAAGATTTTCAAAAACAGGATCTTGTTCAATACAGGTCTCACATTTTTCAACAATTGTTTGTAATACATTTTCTTTTTGAGTTATACTAATATTATTAATAGCACTAATAATTCGATTTCTTAAAAGGTCCAAATTTTCAGGTTGAGTTAAATAGACTTTTTCTATGACCCCCAGAAGAAAAAATCTGTTTACACAAATTCGAGTATTATGGGCCGGTGCACCATCTTGTTGAATGTAGATATTGGCAATTTCTGCAGGAGGTAAATTTTATTGTCAAAAAAAATCGGTAACTGTTGTTTCTAGAAAGTTCAAATAAATTTGTGCTGTAAGGGGCTCATTAAAAATATTGGTCCCACAATTCTCGTTCCTAAAACACCTAGCTACACGTTAACACCAAAGCATTCTTGGAAAGATCCTTCTCTAAATAAAAGTTTATTTTCATTTGCCTAATGTCTTAGTTGTTCCTGTTGAACATTCCCAGATTCGTGAAGCGAGACTCATCCGAAAATATTAATAATCTATTAAAATTATTTTTATAGTTAGAATTTTCGATAAACCATGGGCACTATTCAACTCGTTGAGCAAAGTCATTAACAACCAAGTATTGGTGGATTTGGAATTTGTAGGGCTTGTACTTATGTTTCTTCAAAATGTTCCTTGGACTTTCTCTGTTAACTCCAACTTCACTTTCAATTTGGCGAGTAGAAATACTTGAATCAGCATTCACACATGTCAGAACGTTTATTTCAGCTTCTTTACTAATAATGAACTTTCCTTCATTTTCATTTTGGGGACCTGTTTCCAGCAGGGTTTGTTTCTGTCGCTCTGAGTAGAGTGTTTGAGCCGGCGTTTTATATCGCAAGCACACGCCATAAACGAGAAGCATATTTATTTGTTCCGCCTTTGTAAAACTTGCCATTTTAAAGAGATTACAAAGAACTTTTAGTCTACACCAATAGAGACACGAAATAAAACACGAGAATTACAAAAAGTGCAACAATCTGCCAAGCCCACATGTCATAAAAGGTACTTGTCAAAATTCAATTGTTTTTAAAAACCATAGCAACTTCTGTCAAGGCTAATATGATTATTTTAATTTTAGCAAAACTTTGTTTATAGATAGTTATCACACTATGTTAAGTTATCATTAACTTAACTTTCATATAAACAACTGCAAGAATGAAAATTAGGTACTCTATTTTTATAATGTTAATATTTATCCAAAGCGAAAAACAGTCATTTGACCCGTTATGCTACAGGGTCTGATCAAAACTTGAAAAATGTTCACAATATTCAACCCTATCAACACACCAAATTCCATATTTTTATCTCTACCTACTCTCACCTACTCAATAATTTGTATATACATATTTCCCCATATATATATATATATATATATATATATATATATATATATATATATATATACTTGTTATGTTTATGGATTTGTGTGTATACGTTTTAAATCTCTTACCTGATTTTCT
The DNA here is from genome assembly GCA_030620095.1 of Kuschelorhynchus macadamiae. Lineage (NCBI taxonomy): Eukaryota > Metazoa > Arthropoda > Insecta > Coleoptera > Curculionidae > Kuschelorhynchus > Kuschelorhynchus macadamiae. The sequence goes on along the minus strand of JAUTXW010003136.1, from coordinate 260,870 downwards.
TGTCAGGATTTTTGAGTTAATTATTTAACACGTATTAATGATTAAGTTGTGTACTAATAGGTATGTTGGCGTCTAAATTGTATAAATATTTAGTTTTTAAAGAGTTACCCTTCAGTCAGCCCTATATGTTTGATAGCTAAACATTCAGACTGCAATAAGTCTTCTCTATATTTAACAGTTTAGCTTATGTTTAGTGGAATATACACGATGTTCTCTTCTGTTATGTACTAACGAATGTTATATTTACAATTTATGTATTTGCATTGACCTATCGAAAAATATGATTTTTTTTTCGATTAATATTTCGTTTTTTTATTGTTTTGTTTTTTTTTCTTTTAAGGTAAAATACTTTTGTTTGTTTGTTTAGAAAATATGTCTTATTATATTCATCCAATGTTCTAAGCAAGTTAAACGATGTTATTAACAGTCGATAAATGGAAATATTTAGTGGTTGTTTACAAAATATATATCAAAGTTTTAGGATTGTTTCACACCTCTAAAGGAATACACTTAGTATGATATATTATAGCAGTTTCCTATATATATAAATATATATATATATATATATATATATATATATATATATATATATATATATATATATATATATATATATATATATATATATATATATATATATATATATATATATATATATATATATATATATATATATATATATATATATATATATATATATATATATATATATATATATATATATATATATATATATATATATATATATATATATATATATATATATATATATATATATATATATATATATATATATTTACCGAAAAAGCACACGCACACGCACACGCACACGCACACGCTCACGCGCACACGCACACGCACACGCACACTCGCACGTGCACGCGCACACGCACACGCACACGCACACGCAGGTCTAAAATGCAAAATTCTTCATGCAATGTCTAATCCCCGTATGGCCTCGGATATTGCATTGCCACTCCTCGACTTAGGCAGAGGGTCGAGTGATGCTGTGAGATATTCTCCAAAACGAGCTGATGGTGAAGCGAATGGCGCCTACAGCCGGAATACTACCATTCCTAAACAACCAAATCTAAATGTTAACACTTTACCCCAAACAGGGTATAAGCGACCCCGGATAGTGTCACCAGATATTAATAATACTTCTCAATATTTCATAAAATATTATATAATAAGTCGTATAGAAGGAAATTTTACAAATGTATCCCCATTTATTATCTTTAGAACTCTTAACGATATTGCGAACTAGAAAATATAAAAAAACTTAGAGATTGTAATTTATTAATTCTAGTTAAAAATTCATCACAATCTGAAAAATTAGCGAAACTAACAAAACTTCAGGACTTTGAAATTAAGGTTGAACCTCACAGATCAATAAATGTTGTAAAAGGAGTAGTCACCTGTAATGATCTCTTAAACTGTGAAATTGAGGAAATTTTAGACAACTTGAAAGATCAAGGAGTAAAAGAAGTTAAAAGAATTTATACAAAAAAAGAAGGTAAACTAACCCCAACTGCTAGTCTTATACTTACTTTTCTCACCCACAAACTTCCTGAAAGAGTTAAAGCTGGTTGGTACTCGTTAAGAGTCAGACCTTTCATACCCAATCCCCTTCATTGCTTTAAATGCCAACAATTTGGACATATGTCCCAGAAATGCAAAAATACCCAAATATGCCCATCTTGTGGGAAAGAAGATCACCCTAACATCGAATGTTCGCCCCCTTCTATATGTCCTAATTGCAACGGAGAACATTCTCCTAGATACAGAGGATGCCCTTCTTTTAAAAGAGAATATGAAATTCAAAAAATAAAGGCTACAGAAAATTTTCCATATTTTGAAGCGCGTAAAAAATACAGAATACTAAATCCTAATCAGACCCAATCATATTCAGATATTACTTCAAAAAAAAACAACCTCTATTAGCATTCAGTGTGACCTTCCATTCATTCCGACTAGTAGTAATAGATTAGTAATCCTCCCCTTTCCTCCAACAACTTACCTCCTCCCCATACCTTTTCCTCCTCTCTTATCAAACCCTCCTCCTTCTCCACTACATTACCTCCTCCAATCCCCACCAAAACAACTAACATCTCTACCCATACTAAAAATCCATCTGATAAATTAAACTCCATGTCTGAACCACACAAACCCATATTGATAAACAGAAACAAAATTAATAAAACCCCAGCTCCAAAACTACAAAGAAATACTTCTAATTCCTCATTATCCTCCACCTTCTCAAAAAATGGGGACAACTCAATGGATACTACGACTAGTAAAGACATCGTTAAGAAAAAAACTAAAAACAATAAATAATAAACTACTCCATAATACAATGGAATATTAACAGTTTTTATAGTCATTTTGAAGACCTGCAACTTTTAATATCCAGACATAAACCAGCTATAATCTCATTACAAGAAACCAATTTCAAACCTTTAAACAAAACTTCTCTTAAGAACTACAGTTTTATAAGGAAAGATCGAGAACTCGCTGAACGAGCCTCAGGAGGTGTTTCCATCCTTATACAACAGTCTTACCATCATACAAAAATAAATATAGACTCTACACTTGAAGTTTGCGCTATTCAGATACGTTTACAGGAACTCTAACTATATGTAACATCTACATCCCCCCAGCTTACCAATTACAACAAACCGAACTTGAATCTATTATTGATCAATTTCCATCTCCCTTTATTCTTATGGGGGATTTCAATGCCCACAATATTATATGGGGCTCTAGACAAACTGATGGTAGAGGCCTCTTAATAGAGAATATTTTAGATCATTATAACATAAATATAATGAATTCAAATACACATACTTTTATATGTTCTTCCACTGGTTCTCAATCTGCTATAGACCTAACACTTTGTACTCCAAATATTTACACCTCTATGCAGTGGGATATATTAGACGATACTTATGGCAGCGACCATTTTCCCATCTTATTAAAACCATCTTTATGGTCTGAGTATAATAACATCAGAACGGTTTACAATCTCTCAAAGGCCCACTGGGACCTATTTCAGCGTAACCTGGTAATTTCTCCCTTTAAAAAGAATAATATCAACGAATCCATTGAAGATTTTGTTAATGCGTTACACAACGCATCCAAAACAAGTATCCCTTGCTCTACCATTAATCCGAATAAACCTCCAGTCTCATGGTGGACAAATGAATGCAAACAAGTCATCAGATTGAGAAAATCTGCTTTAAATAAATTTAAACGTAATCCCACCTTAGAAAACCTAATATATTTTAAGCAACAACGAGCTAGGGCCAAAAGAATAATTAAGCAAGCCAAAATAGACTCTTGGAGAACCTTTACAAGTAGCATTAACATATTTACCTCTAGTCAAGACGCTTGGAATAAGATAAAGAGACTAAAACGCAAACCTCTAAGACTTATCACAGGAATTTTAAAAGATAATACCAGGATCACTGACCCAACAGAGATAGTAAACGAATTTGCCTTACATTTCAGTGAAATTTCAAATAATACAGTTCATAATTACAACTTCAAAAATATAAAAACTATCCAGGAATCTATCACTCCAAATTTTAAAACTACAGCAGATTATTCGTACAACCTCCCTTTTACCACTGAAGAATTGAAATATGCTTTGTCGAGGCTCAAAAATAGTGCTCCTGGACCTGACGGAATCCTCTCTCCAATGATTAACCATCTCCCATATAAAGCTATTCAACATCTCCTCCACATCTATAACTATATTTGGCGACACGGAATCTTCCCAGATGCCTGGAGACAAGCTATATTAATCCCAATTAGGAAACCTAATAAAACAAGTACGACACTAAATAGCTTTCGCCCCATTTCCCTTACGGATCATCTGGGTAAAGTCCTTGAGAGAATGGTTAATTATAGATTGATGTGGTTCATAGAAAAAAATAATCTTTTAGATACAAATCAGTTCGGCTTCAGACGGGACAGATCAACCATTGATCATCTTGTAGGCTTAGAAATAGACCTTCAGGAAAGCTTTGCTCTTGGTAACCACACCCTCGCATGTTTTTTGGATCTGACTAATGCTTATGATATTACCTGGAGACACAATATTATTAAAACTCTATATGACTGGAATTTAAGAGGTAACCTTCCAATATTTATTAAAAACTTCTTACATAACAGGTCTTTTAAAGTTAGAATTGGTTCCAAGCTCTCAAAATCAAATTCTCTAAACAATGGAATTCCTCAAGGCTCTGTCTTAAGCCCAACTCTTTTTCTAATAGCAATAAATAACATACAGCAATATATTCCCCCACAAATAAAATACCGTCTTTAAGCAGACGATATTATTATATATTACTCTACAAAAAACCCAAGAGTTTGTCGACGACAAATTCAAAACTGTCTAAATTCACTACAAATATGGTCAGAAAACTTTGGCTTTATTTTTTCTCCATCTAAGTCTGTCACTGTTCATTTCTGTCGAAAAAAGAGGATGCCCTAGACTAAACGAATCTAATCTATATAACAGTCCTATTCCTCACCAGTCTAACACCAAATTCTGGGTATGATTTTCGATGAAAAGCCTAATTGGGTGGAACACGTACAATACGTTCGTGGAAAATGTCTTAAAGACCTTGGTCTCTTAAAACATTTAAGTAATACATCATGGGGCTCTGACAGTCATAGTTCTAAAGATTTATGAATCAATTATAAGGTCTAAGATAGATTACGGAAGTATTGCATACTCTTCCTCTAGAAAAAGCTACATCAAATGTATTGAGATAATTCAAAATACTAGTCTACCATTGGCTCTAGGTGCATTTCGTACGAGTCCGAACATTAGCCTACATTGTCTAGCTCAAATACCATCCCTTGAACAAAGAAGAAAGTCCCTACTACTAAAGTATGCAGCTAATCTGTGGCTTAAACCTTTTTTACCAACCCACTCTCAATTCTTCAACCCCACACTTCCAGAACATCGTTATAATAATAACAACTTAACTTTACCATCCAATATTCGTTTTTTAAAATACTCAAATACCATAAACTTTATTTTACCAGATAGACACCCTCAATACTTAAGAAAAGCTCCTCCTTGGATATTTCCTCAAATAAAAATTGACCTATCAATGACTAAGTTTAACAAATCAAACACTTACAATAAAATAATAATAAATACATTTCAGCAAAAACTCGAAACTTTACATGAATATTCCGAAATATATACTGATGGATCGAGAAATAATCTAGGCACTGGAGCAGCCTTTTTCACAAACACAACACAGAGAAAATATAGTCTAGACAAGACTGCTAGTATATATACTGCTGAATTATTTGCTATTGAGAAGTCTCTGGAGTATATAAAGGAACTTAGTAAAAAGAAATGGTTTATAATATCTGATTCCATGAGTGCTCTACAGTCAATTGGGAATCTTCATCATAAACACCCAATTTTACTATCAATACACAACTTATTGACTGAAATCACACGAAAAGAAATTCAGATAATTTTTATTTAGATTCCTAGTCATGTTGGTATTCGAGGGAACGAACTGGTGGATGCTCTAGCTAAAGATGGCATTCAAAATGGTCAGGAGCAAAGATTTTTGTACAGTACAAAGGACAATAGCAATTAGTATATTACAAATTGAACAAAACTATACTCAACTAGACTGGGATATGTATGAAGATAATAACAAATTACATGAGATAAAACCCGTTTATTACCGTAAGACAAAACTATCAACTCGCAGTAAAAAAGAACAATCAGTAATTAATAGGTTACAAATAGGCCACACCCGTCTCACATACAAATATTTACTTAATTCGGATGATCCCCCACGTTGTCTAAGATGTAACACAATATTAACAATTAAGCACGTGCTTTTATCATGTACTATTTTCAATAACCCAAGAATAAAGTATAATCTGAGCAACAAACTTAAAACTTTATTTTCCGACGATAAACAGATGGACAATTTAATTAAATTTATGAAAGAAGTAGGATTATTTTGTGAAATATAAAATATGTTCAATAATAACTGACATAATAATAACTATATTAATTTAAAAAATGCAATGGAATGGTGCTAAATGACCACAGATGTCGATGCACCATGAATCTCAAATTCTCTCTCTCTCTCTCTCTCTTTTTGTCATTTGCGCAGATTCGACTGAAAAGGTGTAGGTAAAGGGGGTTTTTAAGAGTGCAAATTATGCATTTTTAGTTAACATTTAAAAATTCAAAATGACGCCTTCAACATGGAGGGCGGATGTTGTTGTTTGTGTAGATTCGATTGAAAATCAGTATCTGCGAGTTTTTAAGAGCAGCAAGCTATGCACATTAGTTTACAGCAAAACAAGTTGTATTTTGCTGTCTTGGGAAACTTTTTTATTACTCAATTCTCGGAAAATTTTATTCTTCGTGAAAATGTCTGCAGAAAAGAAAATAGTATTGATAGTATCAATCTAAAGTCGGATATACCAGGTGATAAAGAATAAAAAAAAAACAAAAATGTTTTGAACTTAAATTTGTGCCATGGAAATTTTAAAGTCAACAAATAGGCTCTAAAAAAACTGAGTAAGTTTCATATTAGTTGGTTAGAAGATTGAATTCACATTAAAAATCTGTTTTTACAAAGTATTCTGTATATTCTTTTAAATTCCAAAAAATTGATAAAATATTTTGTTTTGTCATTTTGATATCATACCAGTTTTTCCCTGCTACATTTAATTTTTCTGCAAAATTTGAAGCCAATTTTATTTCTCAGTATGACCTAACCCAACCTAAGCCTTCACAAAACTTGAAATTAATCTAATGAGTAGTTTTTCAAGCTTGGTTTTTATATATATGTTGGATTCTAGAGACCCTAGAACGGGAAGATATGTAAAACCTGGAGTGTGATTTTTTTCATCATTACAAAATTTTATTTGGCCGCTTTTCCAGTTCATTTCTACACCACAATTAATTCTTGCACAAAATTTGGAATCAATCTAGTAAGTAGTTTTATCAGGTTGAAGCTTTAAATATTTTGAATTGATCCCTAGGTAATATTTGATTTTTGTGCAAAATTTGAAAGTAAATTGATTAGTAGGTTTTTAGTAACATTTTTTTAACATTTCACTAGACCGCCATTTTGTTTCACCATATTGGATTTTTATCAAAATATTACCAGATCATCCCCATATGACCCTTTTTTGACATTTTAGTGGGTACCTTAAAATATCACAGTAGTTAATAATAAACTATATAAAATGCTATAAAACATTTCCGTTAATTTTTAAATTTAATTCTATAATCTTCTTATAGGCTTTAACATTACATCTATAAACACCAAAAAGCTCCACTTTGTAAAATAATGTTGTCAGATAAAAAGTTACAGTGAAGTATCAATAATATAAAACAATTTTAAACTTGTTTTTATAACAACTGTGGTACACGTAAAGAAATTTTTTTTTTAAATATATCATTTTAATGTCAGTCTTGGAAACGTTTTCTACGCTTTAATATAGCATCTAAAAAATTGTCGTGTTGTAATCGTAAATATACCACCATTGATTGTCTCTATTATATTACTTCTAAAGGTACCTTTAAAGCAAATATGTTTTCATCTTTGTGGACTAGAAATAAACAATATTTTAATGGCGTAGATGCATCATGGTGATAGTGATCATGACAGATATATTTAAATTAACCTCACTAAAATGCTTCTAAGATGTATTTTACTTACCAAGTCTGTTTTATTGTGAATATATATATATATATATATATATATATATATATATATATATATATATATATATATATATATATATATATATATATATATATATATATATATATATATATATATATATATATATATATATATATATATATATATATATATATATATATATATATATATATATATATATATATATAGAAGTAAGTGGAAGAGCTAAATGATCAAATATATAATTTTTAATGGACTGTAATCAAGTTAGGATACAATTTGCAGATAATTAATTGATTCGACGAAGGTGACAAAATCAAAGAAATATGGCTTACCTGGTCGCCAAACTGGGGTTTGAGATGGGAGTTCACACCATTACATAGCAATTCGTCATCTTGGTTGCAACACTAGTTCGTTACGTTTTCTTATACAAATTTACTTTTGCCAGCCGGCACACGGGAAAAACAGAAAAATATTTAACTTTTAGTTTTGAGGTACCATGCTTGAGAGCGAAGAGAATTGGACGACCGTACCCTTGCACTTGTACTTGTCGACTCTCCGCGCATCTTCTCGTTTTTAGCCATATGCAATATATGAAATTGTCACCAATAGAAACACGAGACATTGCGCGCGATTATTATTATAAAATAAAATCAATTTGCATTATTTATGTTTAGCATAAAATTAAATAATAACCACACATAATAATTATTTAAGAAAAAAAAAAGTAACTCTTCAATATATATAAGGACAAAACATACCGCCCACCTAAAATGTTCCATTTTACCAAAAAAAAAATCAAAATACATGATAATAAAAACGAAAAATAAAATATGTAAGGTACTTCCCTATGTTCCCAATTAACTACAATCAATAAAAGAAAACTTATTTGTCCGGCAATGGACAAAGCTTAGAGATAGGCCGTTTAAAATCGCCTTTAATGGTTTTGACCGTCACTACGCGTGTAGTACCATCAGCACCTGGATGCAAATAAATATATAATGCTACCCAAGAGCCAACAACGTAAGGAATGTGAAAGTTCATCTTTTAACAGAACTAAAGTATTTAAATTTATAGGAGTTTATCATACCACTTACTTCTTTGTGTAAGAGTGTGAAGGTACTCTTTATGCCAGCGCTTCCAAAATACCTGATGAATTCGCTGGATAAGTTGCGAACGCGAAAGCCGCCCAACTTTAATTGCGGTTAAGTCGGTTTCTTGAAATGAAATTAGTGGAGAAAAAGTCAAAAAATTACTTCGCGTTAAAGCGTTTAAATCATTTGGATCCGAACTTAATGAGCATAACGGGTGTGAATTTAAAACAATAACTCGGACAAGATGTTTTTTAACTGATTTTATTCCGGCTTCCCAAATTCCACCAAAATTTGGGGCAGAAGGAGGATTAAAATGCCAAGTTATTTTTTCTTTTTCAGAGGCAGATCGCATAGTATTAGACACATATTTCGCAGCGCCCTGAAAGTTTGTACCGCAAGCGCTAAATAGATCAGTGACTAATCCTCGTCGGGAAACAAATCGCCCTAAGGCAGCTAAAAAGGCATCAGTTGATAACTCGGTAGCGAGTTCTAAATGTATAGCCTTTGTTGCAAGGCAAACAAAAAGGCAAGTATAAGCCTTGAATGGTTTTGCACCTCTAGTTTTACCTAGAGTAATTGTAAAAGGGCCTTCAAAATCTACACCGGATTTACTAAAACATTTAACTTGATTAACCCGTGCTAATGGTAAGTCTCCCATATAAGGTTGAGATGCACGAGGCTCACATTTAAATCAACGTATACAAGAAGCTACTGTGTTTCTTATAAGGCGTTTTGCAGACAATATCCAATATTTCTGAGTTACCAAATATTGCGTAGTCTGAAGACCAGGGTGTAGGTACCTTTTGTGAGTATATTCAATAATTAAACGGGAGAATTTATGTTCACTAGGTAATAAGACTGGATGTTTATTCTCATAAGATAAAGAAGAATTTACTAAACGTCCGCCCACCCTAAGAACACCATCCGTATCAATAAAGGGGTTTAATTTTCGAATATATTTTGGAATTATGTTATAATTAACATTCTACTTCGGCATTGAAAGTTCCGACATTTCTTTGGGAAATGAAATAGACTGGACATATTTAACAAGTAAAGTTATTGCCTTGTTGAGTTCAAAAAAACTAATGAAGCCACTAAGTTTATTGTGGGGGTGTTTAATATTGTGAATAAATCAACTAAGATAAACCACAACATGACAGATTGTTATAAAAGAACAATATATCATCAAATATATTATTAGACACTATATTTAAAAAGGTAGATTTCTTTTCCTCTCTAAAAATTTGCTCTGAATGATAATTCGTGACTTCAGAACGAGGTAAGGGATTAGCATTGGTTAAAAGACAAGATGGCCCCGCCCACCATTTTGTTTTTTTCATTAGATCGGAAGCTAGAATTCCACGAGTTGCAAAATCAGCGGGATTTTCTCCAGAAGGTACATGAGCCCAGAAAGTAGAAGATACCTTCTCTTGAATTTGAGCAGCTCGATTGCTAACAAAAGTGGACCACCTTTGAGGGGAAGACTGTATCCACGACAGAGCCACCGTTGAATCTGTCCATGCATGAATTGAGAAAAAATCTATTACACCCTCATAACTAACTCGTACTGCATTTATAAGATTAGCTAATAAGAGGGCAGAGCAAAGTTCTAATCGAGGGATAGAGATAGTTTTTAAAGGAGCTACTCCAGTTTTAGAGCAAATAAAGAATACTTTATTTTTTTATCATTGGTAGTTTTGCTATGAATACCTATCATTTACTATAACTCTACGAGGTAAAGAGAAATCTGAAATGGCTTCTAAGTCTTTTCTATGAGTGTACTATTTAGAGGCTAACTCTTCTGGAGCAACCTGGTCCCAGTCCAAACCAAGAGACCATAGGCTTTGAATTATAAGCTTAAGAACAATAGTAACTGGCGTCAGAAGACCTAGAGGATCAAATATCTTTGCCAAATCTGACAACAATGAACGTTTGGTGCACTTCTTTACTGCAGAGTCCACGCGAAAGAAGAATACATCGGTAGATGGGTTCCATTACAAACCTAATATTTTTACAGTGGATTCAGTTTCTTTATCAAATGATAAAGGATCGACTTGTAATGAAGAATTATCTAGATGTGTTAAGAGGGCAGGATTATTGCTTGCCAATTTTCTGAGCTGGAAACCTCCCAGTGACAAAAGTTCAATCAGCTGCTTTTGCAACTGAACAGCAGAATCAACAGTATCAGAGCCAGAAAAAATGTCATCCACGTAGCTTTGATCTTTAATGATTTGAGCAGCTAGTGGATAGCTCAATTCTTAATCGTTAGCCAACTGTATAAGTGTCCTGATAGCCAAAAAGGGGGATGAAGAAATAACGTAAGTCACAGTGTTTAATCTATAGTCCTGAATACGATCAGACTTAGAAAATCTCTAAACAATTCTCTGGAAATTTCTGTGATCTTCAGCAATCAAAATCTGCCGGTACATTTGCTTAATGTCAGCAGTAAAAACTACGGCATGGACACGAAAACGTAAGAGAAGAGAAAAAATATCCTTTTGCAATTTTGGACCAATTAATAGAGAATCATTAAGAGAGACATTATTTGAAGCTTTAGCAGACCCATCAAAGACCACACGTAATTTCGTAGTAGAACTTTCGGGTCGTAAAACACAATGATGGGGAATATAGTAGTGATTAACATCACTACCGGGGCAAGGTTTGACGATTTCCATGTGACCAAAATCCAGATAGTCACGCATTTTTTATACTCATTATAAAGATTAGAGTTATTCACAAGACGGCGTTCGAGAGAGTAAAATCGCCGAAGAGCAATATCTCTAGAATTTTCAAAGATAGGGGTAGCAGAATCTCGGAATGGGAGATAAACAATATATCGGCCATTTTCATTTCTTTTATGAGACTCCGCAAATAAACTTTCTGCTGCCATTCCAGCAGAAGAGTAAGAGATTACGGAAGGAACTTGTTCCATTTCCCAGAAACGTTTAACGTAATCTTCCAATGAAAAATCAAGAGATGTACAAAATAAATTTCTTAAAATTGAGGGTGTATTCTGAGTAGTTAAAGGCACTTTGCCCATTATAACCCACCCAAAAATAGTATTTATAGCAACAGGCTCATCAGGAGAATTATTTATGTGAACTTCTTGAAGCAAAAAACCAAATATGTCACAACCAAGAAGCATATCAACACAGGAAGAGACATTAAACTTTTCATCAGCTAACTTTAAACATGAAAATTTACTAAAATAATTTTTTGAAATATCATTAGAGGGCATACTATCACAAATTTGAGGAAGGACAGCAAAATCTAAAGTGATTAATGGAACTAATTTATGCCTAGGTTTAAAACTACAAGATCCTTCTTGAACAACTTAGGAAGCCATTTTTCCCAATCCTCTTATAGAAAAGTGAAAGGGTACGACGAGAAAGACCCAGTTTAATACAACACTTACTAGTGATAAAATTAGCTTGACTAGCACTGTCTAATAAGACTCGTACGAGCTGATAATTACCATGAGAATCAAGCACATGAATTTGAGCAGTAGCTAGTAAAACCAAATTCTCACTACTAGGGACTGGGTTAGTTATCGTAGTCATTGATGTAGAAGATTGTACTTCAACATTTTGTAATTAGGAACCACTATACCTTTTATTATTGATTTCTGGGGCATTATTTTTATTACTATTAAAATGTAATAAGGAATGATGTAGATTAGAACACTTATTGCAGCGCAGTTTAGAATGGCAGTTTGAAGAGGTATGTTTTGAGCCCAAAGAATTAGTACACCACCTCTTTTCTTTTACCAACATATACCTATCATGAACAGATTTATTTAGAAATTCTGGGCAACTATAAATTAAGTGATTTGAATTTTGACACATAATACAACTCAATTTTCCCGGATTAGAAAATAAAGAAGTCTTATTTTTGCCCTTTGGCCTTAAAAAATGAGAATCTTGAACACATGCAGTGTAAGAAACAGAATCAAGGGGGACGCATTGCTTTTTTAAAAACTCCAATAAAATGGTAAAGTGATTTTCTTGATTACCAGCATCTTCTAAAGATTTGCCACAATCAAGCTCAAAGCTTGTAACGGTCTCAGAATTCAATCTGTCAAAATCATGTAAAATAAAATAAAATTTCACTGTTTTATGGGATAACCCAAATTTTCCAACGCACATAAATGTTCCGTGAAAGTGTCCAGCAAATTGCGTAATTCCTCAAAATTATATTTATTAGACAATTTTTTAGTTTTTTCTATCTCCCGCCAATGAGTGACAGAAATTAAACGAGGATTTTCATATTATCTATTTATTAAAGCATCATAAGCTATAATATAATTTGCATCTGTTAAGGGATTACATTGTACGATATGAAGAGGCGGACCTTCAAGAGAATTAAGTAGATACGTAAATTTTTCAACGTTTGACAATGAAGAATTTCCACGAATTAAAGAATTATAAAGATCAATAAAAGTTTTCCAAGATTTAAGGTTACCGTTAAATTTTGGAATTTCTACTTTAGGCAATTTAACGTTTGTAGAAGACAAAACCATAGCTGAAGCGGCAATATTCGATTTTGAATCGAATAAATCTAAATAAATAGCTTGAATCTTATAGTAATTTTTATCAAACGTTTGCCGAATTATCTTTTAATCATTCGTATCCACGTCTTCGAGCGAAGATACAATATTAAGAATATTTGTATGAAGGTTTTTGAATTCTTTGCTAATTCTATTTATAGATTTATATCGTACTTTAAATTCACTATGCAATGTATTATCTAACAGAGCCCGATTGGCTATCTCTGCAATTTCTTTAATGCGATCAACGCATGTGTCTCTTTGAGCAAAAAATCCCTTAAGTTTTTTATCCGTATTACGGTTAAAAAATTTATATTATTAATAAAATTGTAATTAACTTAATTAGAAATCTGGAATATCGCCAAAATATTTAGAAAAATAAGTTACTGTAAAAAATATGAGTCCCTCGATGAGTCCTAAAAAATATTAATTAAGAACAATCAACAGCAGATTCAATTTTTGATAAACTGATAAGATATCAGTGGAATTCTTTTAAGTAAATATAATTATCTCAAAAGAAAACTAATTTTATTTTACCTAAAAATATTATAATTATTATTAATATTATTACTGTAAGTTGTTTCGTATATGCTATTTAGTAAAATTGAATAACTATATGAGCGAGTATTATCCAATTTTTTATTTACCAAAAAACAGAACTGAATGAGTCAGGTAAATAAATAAAATATAACTAAATAAAGTGCCTGGGTTTAAGTATAATATTTTTAAGTATTTATTATTAAATAATGAGTGCCAAATATTACAGGCAAAAAATATTATTTTGTCTTGAGTGTAAGCAAAATAACGAAAAAATAATGATTATAAACCCAAAACAGCAATAGTAAAGGGCAGAGTGTACCATCTTAGTAAATTCCTAAATTACCAAGTGAGATTATTCATATATTATTTCATATGTGGGTATAATTTAATATTATATAGAGATATAGGGATGCGTCAATATAATTTAGACGGAGATACGTTATAACATGTGCGAGTTGATATTGTTAAAAAACAAAATTACTTTTTTAACATTTACGCCTTTTATTTATTCAATTATAAATAAAGACGTGATAGTATATAAGGATATAGAGAGGCGTCAATATAATTTAGACGGAGATACGTTGTAACATGTGCGAGTTAATATTGTTAAAAAACAAAATTACTTTTTTAACAATTAAGCCTTTTATTTATTCAATTATAAATAAAGACTTGGTATTATATAGCGATATATATATCGTCAATATAATTTAGACGACGATAAGTTATAACCTTTGCGAGTTTATGTTGTCAAAAAAAAAAACAAATTACCTTTTCAACAAATAAGTATTATATTTACTCAATTATATAGAGATATTTGAAAGCGTCAATATAATTTAGACGGCGATATAGAGTAAATAATAACTTTTACAAGCTAATTTTGTTAAAAAAAACAAAAATTACTTTTTTAACAACTTGTATTTAATAAAATATAAACAGACATTGTACGGGAAATATTATGAGAAATTATTAATTATCGTTATATACTTTGAGTATTAAATTATGTTATTGATTATTTAATAAGTGACGCGGCAAACAAAGGTACACCCGGTAAACCTTCCAGCAAAAAAAGGACAGTGAAATTTCTAATACTGGTTTAATATTTGAATAATTTTAATAATTTTACAAATTATCGATCGGAGTAAAGGGGAGGCGCGAACAGGTGTGCGTACAGTTGAACCAAGGCCAAGGACTTGCCCAATAATTTAAAATGGTGTCGTTAGATTTTCAATATAATAAATTGTGCAAATTGAATTTTATGTTTTAAAGTTATTATTATAAATATCCGTGATCGAAATGACCAAAACATGTACGTGGAAGAGCTAAATTATCAAATATATAATTTTGAATGGACTGTAATCAAATTAGGATACAATTTGCAGATAATTAATTGATTCGACGAAGGTGACAAAATAAAAGAAATATGGCTTACCTGGTCACCAAACTGGGGTTTGAGATGGGAGTTCACACCATTACATAGCAATTCGTCATCTTGGTTGTAACACTAGTTCATTATGTTTTCTTATACCAATTTACTTTTGCCGGCCGGCACACGGGAAAGACAGAAAAATATTTAACTTTTAGTTTTGAGGTACCATGCTTGAGAGCGAAGAGAATTGGACGACCGTACCTTCGCAATTGTACTTGTCGACTCTTCGCGCATCTTCTCGTTTTTAGCCATATGCAATATATGAAATTGTCACCAATAGAAACACGAGAGATTGCGCGCGATTATTATTTTAAAATAAAATCAATTTGCATTATTTATGTTTAGCATAAAATTAAATAATAACCACACATAATAATTATTTAAGAAAAAGAAAAAATAACTCTTCAATATATATAAGGACGAAACAATATATATATATATATATATATATATATATATATATATATATATATATATATATATATATATATATATATATATATATATATATATATATATATATATATATATACATATATATATATATATATATATATATATGTATATATATATATATATATATATATATATATATATATATATATATATATATATATATATATATATATATATATATATATATATATATATATATATATATATATATATATATATATATATATATATATATATATATATATATATATATATATATATATATATATATATATATATATATATATATATATATATATATATATATATATATATATATATATATATATATATATATATATATATATATATATATATATATATATATATATATATATATATATATTATATATATATATATATATATATATATATATATATATATATATATATATATATATATATATATATATAGCTTTTTCTTTGGAATAAACTTACTTAGATATATATATATATATATATATATATATATATATATATATATATATATATATATATATATATATATATATATATATATATATATATATATATATAACATATATATATATATTTTTGTCGGTAGTTTCTTGGGTATAGGTTAATATAAAACCAGTTCTATAATTTTACATCGACGTTTCGCTCACCATATTGAGCTTTCTCAAGATGAAAATTTATTTCCTAAAAAGACACATATATATAGTTAAAAAACATAAAATTATCAAATTTAACCACATTTTTTTAAAAAACATTACATCTAAGTTTTTCGGTCCAGTCTTCCGGTTCGTCTCGTCGAATGCAGACCTCTGTGTTGTTAACATAAGTGGTGCCACGTGTTCGGTTTTGCTGCTTTATTTCGGGGGGGAACGGGAGACTCAACCGCTCAGGTGGAAACTTACGACCCCGCTAGAAAGGGAGCATACGCTGTGAACGTGTGAGGCCTAGTTGTTCCTGCATTCTATCCCGTTCGTCTGCCGCAGTTCTACATAGAATATTAGCGTAACGGCCGCTACGTGGCGGGAGTGGGAGGGGTAAGGGGATAGCTTGAAAGAAAGGGTCATCTCGTGATATCAGTAGTACTCTCAAGGGGCACCTAGTGGAAGCCTAGATGCATTTCAAAAATTTAAAGAGGAATTATTAAAGTATTTGAAAGATTCGGGGTATTCGGGAGCCTAGAGCTCGCCATCCGGATATCCTACCGATAACGCCTCCAAACTGGACCAAGGTGCAGGGTCGACTTCGAGGGTCGCCGATTTAACGACTCTGAGCCCCGGACGGAGGGCAATCTGGCGACTGCCTCGTAGCAAAGCCAATAAGTCCTGTTATGTAACAGGCTAAACAGGAATGAAGAAGAAGAAGTTTTTCGGTACAAACAAACCAAGACTTTACAATATATAGAATACACTTAACAGAAAATTAAAATTTTTATTTGCTACGTACCTTGAAAATGACATGTTAATCCTAAACGGAATCGAGATTAACAGTGATTTCTATAGCATTGGAATGCTGTTGGTTTATAAGAAATGATACATTTTTTTCCTTTTTTTTTTTAATTTTATATATGATATATGTTTTGGTTTCTGCTATTTATATGTACAGGATGTTATGTGAGAATAGCTTTTTCTTTGGAATAAACTTACTTAAATTAAATTATGATAAATTTGGCTTAAGTTGTTGATATCTTTTTTATCATTTACAGCATTTTTCTCCTTTTTAATCTGAATCATTTCTTTGATTGTTAGTTTCCGGTAATTAGTTTCCTGATCCAGAATTTGTGTTTCTTTAAAATTGAACTCGTGTTTTTCTGAAAGTTCGTGTTTGTGGAGTGCAGTAGAGGCATTTTTTGTATATTTGTGACCGTTTAATCTACTATCTAAATATTGTGTTGTCATTCCAATATACTTTTTTGAGCAATTTAGACAAGGAATTGAATACACCAAATTTGATTTCTTTTTATTTATTACCTTGCTTTTCAAAGGCGTGTAAAGACTTTTTAATAAATTATGAGCTTTATGACAGACATGTATATCATGTTTAGATAAGATGTGATTTATTTTTTCCGATAGACCGTCTGTGTAGGGCATTGCAATGTACTTTGTGTTTAGATTTTTTTCTTTTTCAGCTTTCTTTATATTGTTATAGAAATGTTATGTGAATAAATGTGTCCTTTGTTTAAAAACTCGCAATATGATTTTCTCAGGATAATGGTTATTTAATAAAGTTTCTTTTTTTAAAAGATTCGTAGATGATTGCTTGACTGCCGTTCCAAAAAATAATATTAACGATCTATTAAATGCTTTTAATAACTTTCACCTCAAATTAAAATTTACATCAGAAATTGAAGACAAAAATCAAATAAACTTTCTGGACTTAACGCTAATAAGAAACAAAGTAGATAAAAACATCAAAACTAAATGGTATACGAAAAAAACATGGTCAGGTCGATACTTAAATTTTAACTCCAATCATCCTAAGAACCAAAGAAATAGCGTCGTAATAGGTCTGACCGATCGTGCTATTTCACTTACTTCTCCAGAATATCGGCCTGAGATTTTAAAGAAAGTTAAAGAAACTTTATTAAATAACCATTATCCTGAGAAAATCATATTGCGAGTTTTTAAACAAAGGACACATTTATTCTATAAAAGCTGAAAAAGAAAAAAATCTAAACACAAAGTACATTGCAATGCCCTACACAGACGGTCTATCGGAAAAAATAAATCACATCTTATCTAAACATGATATACATGTCTGTCATAAAGCTCATAATTTATTAAAAAGTTTTTACACGCCTTTGAAAAGCAAGGTAATAAATAAAAAGAAATCAAATTTGGTGTATTCAATTCCTTGTCTAAATTGCTCAAAAAAGTATATTGGAATGACAACACAATATTTAGATAGTAGATTAAACGGTCACAAATATACAAAAAATGCCTCTACTGCACTCCACAAACACGAACTTTCAGAAAAACACGAGTTCAATTTTAAAGAAACACAAATTCTGGATCAGGAAACTAATTACCGGAAACTAACAATCAAAGAAATGATTCAGATTAAAAAGGAGAAAAATGCTGTAAATGATAAAAAAGATATCAACAACTTAAGCCAAATTTATCATAATTTAATTTCTAAGTAAGTTTATTCCAAAGAAAAAGCTATTCTCACATAACATCCTGTACATATAAATAGCAGAAACCCAAACATATATCATATATAAAATTTAAAAAAAAAAGGAAAAAAATGTATCATTTCTTATAAACCAACAGCATTCCAATGCTATAGAAATCACTGTTAATCTCGATTCCGTTTAGGATTAACATGTCATTTTCAAGGTACGTAGCAAATAAAAATTTTAATTTTCTGTTAAGTGTATTCTATATATTGTAAAGTCTTGGTTTGTTTGTACCGAAAAACTTAGATGTAATGTTTATTAAAAAAATGTGGTTAAATTTGATAATTTTATGTTTTTTAACTATATATATGTGTCTTTTTAGGAAATAAATTTTCATCTTGAGAAAGCTCAATATGGTGAGCGAAACGTCGATGTAAAATTATAGAACTGGTTTTATATTAACCTATACCCAAGAAAATACCGACAAAAATATTTCATAAGGTTAAAGAAAAAAACGAATTATAAAGTTGCAAGGGTTAAAGATGCAAACATCAACAACAACCTTTTTCAAAAACATTGAAGAGGCTTACGGAGATGGCATGGCAAATTCTCTCAGGAACATATCCAAATGGTACCAAAAGTTAGCTAAACAAAAAAATCGAAGGATTTTTCTACTAAGATGCAAACATGCAGACGTGACTCCAGCTTTCTTAAATTTTAATACATCACACATAACATTTACAGGTACGTACCTTGAAAACAAATTCAATGATATATTAAAAAATACAAAACAAAAAATTTTAAATTTAACAGTGACGGAGACCACAAAAATTATCAATAATATAAATTCTGAAATAAATAATCACATTAGCTATTTAAAAAAATTTTTACCTGAACATCAACTTAATACATTTTTAGATTTAGAGAATTCAAAATACGAAAACACATTTAATTACACTAAAGCACGCAATCAAACAAAATTTACAAAATTGGTTTCACGTATACCAAATAATGACAGAAAAATAAATACAACCGAATGGCTAAGTAACATCTCTGACACTAACATCCCACATGATATTGCTGAAGTTCTGGCTTTGGGTGACCGTTTTTCTCTTCCAATAATAAATGAACAACATATACCAACTACCGAATATATCGCCTGTGTAGAGAGCATAATTCAAGAAAAACCAAATGAAATCAAAGATTCAATTCGCGCAGATGTTGTAAATGTTGTCACTAATTATAACCATAAAATAAAACATAAAAAGACAAAATACTCTAACTTTCAAAAAAACATACAAAAGAAAATAAATAAAACCAAACAATTTATAAAATATAATCCCCAAATTAAAATCCTTAAACCTGATAAATCAAATAAAACTGTGATTATGAATTCTCATGATTATGATACAAAAATTAAGGAATTACTTAGTGACAAAAATACATACAAAGAACTAAAAAGTGATTTAACAAACTCTTATCAAAATAAAAATAACACCTTTATAAAAAAAATGTTAAACAAAAAAATATTCACTGATACAGAAGCAAAAAACCTAATGATACATAACGCAGTAGCACCCAAAATATATGGTCTACCAAAGTTACATAAAGCTAACATACCTTTAAGGCCCATTGTATCCTGTATCCAATCTCCTTTTTATAAATTATCAAAGTATTTGTCTAATTGTATGTCTAACATAACTGGTAAAAATGATTATTTCGTTAAAGATTCCTTTGAATTTAAACATTTTATTGACAGGGTAGAAGTTCCAAATGATCATGTACTAATATCCCTTGATGTTGTCTCGTTATATACAAACATTCCAAATGAACTTTTATCGGAGATAATAAGACAAAAATGGGACGAACTAAAAGCACACACAACACTGCCTTTGAATGAATTTTTAGAAGCTATTAACATTACCTTGAATAACAATTATTTCCAGTATGCAGACAAATATTATCAACAATTAGATGGTTGCGCTATGGGTTCTCCTATTTCCTCCATTGTCGCACAATTGGTTATGGAATACCTAGAGGAGAACGTGATAAGTAAACTTGATTTTACATTGCCTTTTTTAAAAGATTCGTAGATGATTGCTTGACTGCCGTTCCAAAAAATAATATTAACGATCTATTAAATGCTTTTAATAACTTTCACCTCAAATTAAAATTTACATCAGAAATGGAAGACAAAAATCAAATAAACTTTCTGGACTTAACGCTAATAAGAAACAAAGTAGATAAAAACATCAAAACTAAATGGTATACGAAAAAAACATGGTCAGGTCGATACTTAAATTTTAACTCCAATCATCCTAAGAACCAAAGAAATAGCGTCGTAATAGGTCTGACCGATCGTGCTATTTCACTTACTTCTCCAGAATATCGGCCTGAGATTTTAAAGAAAGTTAAAGAAACTTTATTAAATAACCATTATCCTGAGAAAATCATATTGCGAGTTTTTAAACAAAGGACACATTTATTCTATAACAATATAAAGAAAGCTGAAAAAGAAAAAAATCTAAACACAAAGTACATTGCAATGCCCTACACAGACGGTCTATCGGAAAAAATAAATCACATCTTATCTAAACATGATATACATGTCTGTCATAAAGCTCATAATTTATTAAAAAGTCTTTACTCGCCTTTGAAAAGCAAGGTAATAAATAAAAAGAAATCAAATTTGGTGTATTCAATTCCTTGTCTAAATTGCTCAAAAAAGTATATTGGAATGACAACACAATATTTAGATAGTAGATTAAACGGTCACAAATATACAAAAAATGCCTCTACTGCACTCCACAAACACGAACTTTCAGAAAAACACGAGTTCAATTTTAA
This sequence comes from Kuschelorhynchus macadamiae, assembly GCA_030620095.1. NCBI lineage: Eukaryota > Metazoa > Arthropoda > Insecta > Coleoptera > Curculionidae > Kuschelorhynchus > Kuschelorhynchus macadamiae. The sequence continues at coordinate 239,119 of JAUTXW010003136.1, read as the reverse complement.
AGAAACACAAATTCTGGATCAGGAAACTAATTACCGGAAACTAACAATCAAAGAAATGATTCAGATTAAAAAGGAGAAAAATGCTGTAAATGATAAAAAAGATATCAACAACTTAAGCCAAATTTATCATAATTTAATTTCTAAGTAAGTTTATTCCAAAGAAAAAGCTATTCTCATATAACATCCTGTACATATAAATAGCAGAAACCCAAACATATATCATATATAAAATTTAAAAAAAAAAGGAAAAAAATGTATCATTTCTTATAAACCAACAGCATTCCAATGCTATAGAAATCACTGTTAATCTCGATTCCGTTTAGGATTAACATGTCATTTTCAAGGTACGTAGCAAATAAAAATTTTAATTTTCTGTTAAGTGTATTCTATATATTGTAAAGTCTTGGTTTGTTTGTACCGAAAAACTTAGATGTAATGTTTTTTAAAAAAATGTGGTTAAATTTGATGATTTTATGTTTTTTATATAAATATATATATATATATATATATATATATATATATATATATATATATATATATATATATATATATATATATATATATATATATATATATATATATATATATATATATATATATATATATATATATATATATATATATATATATATATATATATATATATATATATACTTGCCCCATATATCGAACATTACGCTAATATTCTATGTAGAACCAGACTGATGACCAGAATAGATTGCCGGAATAACTAGGCCTCACACGTTTCCAGCATCTACTCCATTTCTAGCGGGGTCATTAATTTCCACCTTCCTTCCTTCTAACACATGCTTGGAGTGATATCTGTAAATTGAACATTTTATAGGCTAGTAGTCTTATTTTTGGCTGCTTACGCTCTAACAAATTTGTGGTTGGGTATTAAATTTTAATAATGCTTCAAACAGCGGGGATGCGTAATAATGCTTCGAATAAATCAGGAATTAAGTTAAATGATAAAGAGAAGGTTTTTTTATTCATGAACTGATAAGGGTCCATTTACAGTCTACTTGGAATCCACAGAAAAAGTGGGTTTCATTGTAGGTAAAGCTAATAAAATGAAGATAGCTACAGATATATTTTATCTTAAATTAGCGGATGCTAAAACATAAACAAGAAAGGTTTAAATAGAATTTCAGTTGAGTTTTTTTCTTATAGTTCAGCCACTTAATTTGCCACTAACCAAACTTTAATCAATAAAGGGTACAAGATATTTATACCTCTCAACTTTGTTACCTCAAAAGTTTTTGCTAGAGGTGTTGACTTCGACATAAATGATGAAGAACTCTTGAAATGCTGTTCTGTAGAAAGGAAAATAGAAATTTTGAGCGTAAAAAGATTGGGAAAATAATAAAGAATGAAGAGCTACAAAATAACAGGAATGGTACTATTTACAGTCAAAGGAGTTAGATTGCCTCGAGCAATATATTTCTACAAGCGTTTATTTAAAATATCGGTGTATGTTCCTCCAGTTACCCAGTGTTTCCGCTCTATATCTCCAAAGCGAATTATGCGACCAATGAGAAAGACTTGTCTAATTTAGAAAAAAAAGTAACATTACATATTTTCAACGTATTTCCGAAACAACTCCAGAGCTTTCAGAGAGAAGGACTTTTAAATCTAATTCCACTAAGCGCAGTTATCAACAAGTAGCTTCATCAAACCCAACAAACAAGAGAGTAATTCATACAAAATTCGACAAAAATGAGCATGAGGACAGTTTATACTTTCCCAATGGAAAGCTCCGCAATAACACATCACAATCATCTCAACAAGCTACAAATTTTTCACAGAACTCATGGCCTGACATCAGTGCAGATTCAAAAATTAAAAATGTAGAATATTTTTCTGATTCTATTAACTTAGATAAGGTAATTGATTTTATAAAAAAAAATACATATGTAGAAAAAACTAACACTGCAGTCGGGTTGGAGTTCGGGATCTGACATGGATCAAGACTCCGATTTCTAATATTTTCCTTTTTTTTTAACCCGTGGTACTAACTACCATCACCTTCAAAATAAACATAATCAGGACTATTTTTAAAATTATTCAGTGGAATCTACGAGGCATTCAATGGAACCGTGAAAATCTAAATAATTTAATTTCTAAAGAAAACCCAAATATCATTCGTATTCGAAAAAATATAGTTTTTAAAGACATATATTTTTATAATTCAGCACATATTCAATACATAATTGTTCAGGTCGGAGATATATTTATTAAAAATATTTATGCTAACAGAGATTCGGCCATCACTGAAAATTTACTTAAAGACTTTTACAATCAACATGAAAATAAGAATAGTGTTTTGATGGGAGACCTCAATGCCCATCATCCTATCTAGGATAAAATGTCCTTCAATAGGGGAGGTAATGTAATAAGTGACTTTATTCTAGAAAAAGGCCTTGTTATTATGGATAATGGGTTTGTTACCCTAGTACAAGCCCCAGATCGGAACCTCAGCGTAGTTGACTTGACAATAGTCAATGGACGCCTAGTAACTCTTTCTTTTTGGCACATTATTTATGATTGCGGTAACAGCGGCCATTATCCTACATGTTTGACAACTCAATTTAAGGACAACAAATTCAATCAAGTTTTTATTCAACAATTTCAGCAAAAAAATTTTGTCAAGCAGATTGACCAACACATTGTGAAAAAGACATGCTCTATATTCTAAACTCGAATACCCAATCAGATTACGAAAATTTAATTATTATAATGAATCGTGCACTGGACGAATCTATCCCATACAAAAATTGTCGGAACTATAGAAAAAGCGGTAACCCATGGTGGGACGATCAATGTTCTGAATGGGTTAAAAAAAAGGATGCTTTAAGTAAATTTAGTAATTGTCTCTCTTTAGAGAATTTTCTTCTTGCAAGAAAGCAAATTGCACTGACTAGAAAACATCTACGAGAAAAAAAGAGAGACAAATTTATCATTTTTTGCGAGTCTTTAAGTAGGAAATCAAATATGAAATATGTTTGGAGTAAATAAATAAATAAATATATATAAATAATCACCTTTATATTAGAGAAATGCATATTTACATAGACAGTGTAATAATATTCAAAAAAAAGTGGCACCACAATGAGGCGAAGTCTAGCACAAGTCGGCTACTCTACTTAACCTCAAAAGTAATGCAGAAAATGTATAAGTATATAAGTAAAAGAAAATCTAATATATAACAAATATAGATAAAATCAATATATCGAAAATAAGTAATTGCAGTTATAATTTAAAATATAAGAAAATTATGGAGAAATTTGAAATTGTGACACTAAAGACTTTAAGTACTTTGAAGTGTCAATAAAAAAATTTTAAATTGTTTTTTGAACTGAGTTACATTAAGCGAGATACGGTTATGTTGCAAATAGTTATATGTTTTAACGGCATATTTATACGTAAATGACCTCTGAAACATGGCTGAACGATGGTGAGGCATAGTTAAATGATTGGTAAGACGAGTTCTGTCATAAATATTATTACGAGGTACCAATTTATTTTTTAATTGAATAGATGCATCAGGGTTATTTAAAATATTTGATACAAAAGTAGCCATATGATGAAGTCTGCGATTGTCCATTTTTAACCATTTAAGTTGTTCAAATGTATGTGATATATGGTCAAACTTGACAAAAATGAACCTGCAACAGGAATTTTGAACCTTCTGGATCCTAATTTTATCCAAAATATCAATACAGTTACCATAAATAAAATCACAGTAATTAAAGTTGGATAAAACTAAGGATTCGCACAGATTTTTGCGTAAGCGTAAATTTAGGATGTGTCTGTTACTGTACAAAAGTTTTAAAGCTAAAAACGATTTTTGCATAAGTTTTTTAACATGTTCTTTAAATCTTAAATCTGAGTCTATGATAATTCCAAGATTCTTTGCTGACTCAACTATAAGTAGTGTCGTACCATCCCTTCTTTTAAGGTATTTACCTGATTTTTATTTCCGAAAAACATAACTAAAGATTTTGTGGGATTTTTGGACGACATTATTTTTTAATCGTTTAAATCATAATTAATTAAATCTGTTGCTTGTAGGAAATCCTGAATATTAAAAGAATAGTAAAGCTGAGTATCATTAGCATACGCTTGTGTTTGGCAATCTTTTGTAGACTTCAGAATGTCAGCTTATACAGCTGATAGATAGGAAAGGGTCCAATATTGATCCTTGAGGCCCTCCAGAGAGAATCGAAATTTGTTTTGAGAATTTATTTGCACAATGTATCTTTTGAGACATGTTTTCAAAATAAGAATTAATAAGATTAAGAAAGTTTTAAAGAAGCTTCTGGTTGATGGTATCAAAAGCTTTAGAAAAATCGAGAAGTACTAGCACGGTACATTTCTGCTGATCCCAAGCTCTTAAAACGTCCTCTATTACCGTAGATAAAGCCACCGAAGTACTAAAGTTTTTTCTAAAACCACATTGAAAATCTGGTAAAATTTTATTAAATAAACAAAAGTATACAGTTGGTTGTATAAAATTTTTTCAAAAATTTTAGAGAGGGTTGGTAAAATACTAATATTTCTTAAATCACGGACTTCGGATGGATGGATAGACATGATGTTTTCAGTATTGGTTTACCAACTGCGACCTTCCATTGGTCAGGGAAGTAGCCATTTTCGATGCAGAGATTAATAATATGATCAAGATATATATCAATAAAAGGGCTGCAATATTGCAGCATAGATACCTTAATGTTTTCTACACCCGCAGCCTCATTTTTAATATTTTTTAACACTAAATGTACCTCTTCAGCTGTGGTCAACTTAAAAGAAAAACTAATATTATTTTTAAAAAGATTATTACTATAGAACTCAATTTTATTATCACAATTTAATACATTCTGCAAAAATGGTCCAAGATAATCAATAATTAAATTGGGATTCTGCAAATTTTCGGGGATGGTTTTATTGTTTTTATTGTAGACATTTAAATCTTTTAATGCCCTCCAAATTTTACAGTGGTTTTGATCAGCAGACAGTGAATCAAGATACCTTTTTTTTGTCACGTCTCACTACCGATAGTGTGATTTCTTAACCTTTTATAAGCTACCCAATCATCTGTATCACTCATTCTTTTAAAAGTCTGTAAAGCCCGATCCCTCTGTTTCATGTATAATTTAAAGTTTTCGGTAAGCCACGGTGCTTTAGGCTTTGTTATTCGAACTTCTTTAATTGGGACATGACGGTTAAACAAATCTAAAAGGGGGTTATTAAATAAATGAATTTTGTCATCTATACTATTTACATAAAAAATATTATTCCATTCCAAATGATTCAAGTCTTGACAAAAATTGTGATAGTTAAAAGATTTATAAGGCCGAAACTTAATAATTTTAGGTACAACACGGACTTTATTTATAGTTAAACTGCAATAAACCATTCTGTGGTCGGATATATTATCCATAGAGATCGTACCATGGCTTGAAACAAGTTCTTTATCTAAAACAAAAATTGGGTCAAGTAGCGTAGCCGCATTTCCAGATATTCTAGTAGGCTCATTAATAATTTGCGATAGGTTATAACTTTCAAAACAAGACAGCAATGGATTATTTAAACTAAAAAGGTCAATATTAAAATCCCCCATTATAATGACCTCATCAACAGAAGCGGCAACACTGGACAAAATATTATCAAAATCTTCAATACAATTATTAATGTTTGTTTTAGGTGGACGGTAAAATACACTAATTGCTATATATTTATTTTTAACTTTAATTTTAAAAATCAAGTACTCTAGTGATTCATTAATTGGAAAATCAAACTGAAAAAACTCAGGGGTATATGTTCCCTTGAGGTAGGCCGCCACACCTCCTCCTCGGCTTTGTCGATCCCGCCTATAAAACCGATAACCTGGTACTGAAAATGCACCGGAATCAACACCATTATGCACCCATGTTTCAGAAAGTAGCATTACATCAAAATTTTCACTCTCAAAATGTATTTAAAATCATTGAAACTAGTAAACATTGATCGTATATTCAGATGTTTTAACTTCATTATTTAAAATTATTTAAACCAAAATATATATATATATATATATATATATATATATATATATATATATATATATATATATATATATTTAATTTACAAAATCGTAAAATGAAAGAAAAAACGGATAAAAGTAAAAAATTTTTCCAATAATGCAAAAAATTACTTTCGCCATTTAACGACGATACCATGATGCAAAATATCCTTTCTAGAATGTCAAATATTAATATAGACCCAACTTTTTCTTTATCCGAAATTAACCGCCTCAGTGAAATTAAATTATTTAACAGACACGAAATGGGTAATTGTCTGAAAAATAAAAAATTGTCAGCACCAGGGCCGGATGATATTACATATCCCCTGTTTAAACATTTACCCCTTAGGGGACAAGAAATTCTTGTTTGTTATTTCAATAAAGTTTTACTTGGAAAAGAAATCTCTGTATGCTGGAAAAGACATAGGATAATTAGCCTTTTTAAACCCAATCGAGATGCAGCTGTTGCAGAACATTATAGACCGTTGGATTGGTTTCTAGAACGAAAAAGTCTTTTTAATAATAAACAATGGGACTTTTGTAAGGGAAGAGGAACTCACGATAACTTGGCCTTCGTAACATTATATATTTTTAAAACTTTTCTTATGTCAGGAACTATCATAGCAATCTTCCTGGATATTAAATCTGTATACGATAATGTAAACATATACACACTGTTCAATAAACTTGCAAATTTAAATGTGTCAACTGAACTTAATAACCTTATTCATCAATTTCTAAGGACAAGGCTGTTATATAGCAGGTGAAATAATGGGAACCTTTCAGGTCCTTTCCTTGCAACGAGGGGGTTACTGTAGGGCTCTTTTTTGAGTACAATCCTATTCAATATATATCTAGTAGAAATTTTTAATCTAAATCTCGGAAGTGCCACCTTAATGGAGTAGCGGACGATTTGGTTCTGGTAGTAAAAGGAAAATGTTTCGATACTATGTTTGCACAAATTAACTCTGCTTTGGAATTGGTAGACGATGATCTAAGAGAAACCTGTTTTAGCCCCAAACAAATGTCAAGCCGATTGGTTTACAAAAGGTAGAAAGAAAACAGTCCCGGCTCCCATTATGTTACATAATCAATTCATTCAATTTCAAACACAGGTTAAATACTTAGGAGTTACTTTACATCAACATTCCACATGTGACAAACATATTGATCACATAGTAGTCAAGGCCAGAAAAGGCCTTAACGTTCTTAAAATAGTTTGTAGAGTCTGGTGGGGCGCTGATCCGAGTACCTCCTAATCATTTTCCACTCTTTAATTCGGTCGCAGACCTACCAGTCACAGGAATTTGAGCAAAATAGAAATAGCATTTTATGAGGGACTCATAATTCTGGATCCAGAATATAGAAGCAAAGTTTTTTTAATCAAGTATATTTCTAAGATTGTATCATATCCAAATCATCCTACAATCAAATTAATCTCAGAATGACGGAGACAGTCGGCACGCATATTGTGGAATCAATAATATTCTCCGTTTTATCTTAGGTTTTCAACTTTTTTTACCCTTCGTCAATAAAATTATAAAAGTGAGAATTTTGCTTGCCATGAGGTTGATTTCGAATGCTTGGTTTCTCCATTAAAAACCCTTGATTGCAATAGTAAAAAGCAAGACCTTCTGATAAATGCTAGATTTGTAATGATAAAGGAAAAATATACACATTCATATTCATTTACTTTTGTATTTTCGGACGCCTAAAAAAAAGACAGTAAATTGGGGTATGACATTTTTATACCTGATATAGGCTACAAATTTTCATGCAGACTTCCAGATAACATAAGAGTGTTTAAGGCTGAAATTATGTGTATAGTACCAATTCAGAAACAGTTAAAAAAAGTAATAATCTTTTCAGATTCCCTGAGTGCCACCCAGAAAATTGATTGCAACCTTCACAAAGCAGCAGCTGACTATTTCACCCTAAGAACTAAATAACTAATTTTGTCATCTAATAGAAACGGGTTCGATATTAGACTAGCCTGGATTCCTGGTCACTCTGGTATCCCCGAGAATTCTGAAGTTAATGCTCTGGCAAATGTCGGAAGGATCCTAAATGTACCTAAACAGATGACACTGGATATTAAAGACGTATACAACAACACTAAATTAAACATACTTACATAATTTAAAAATACATGGAAAATTACAATCTATAATAAAAAGTATAAATACTTGGAGTTCAGTCCGAATTTACGGGGAAAAATGGTTTATCAATATACCCCACAAAAATAAGACATGTAATTCTTATATTTTTCCTAGAAGAAGAAAGTGAAAGTACATTTTCGAGAAAAAAAATAAAACTTGGGTCTCTGCATGTTTCTGGAAGAGAGAAAAGCATTTAATTAAATTAGCACTGCAAGAAACTTCCAATACACTTTTTTTTTATGCTTACTTATCGATATTAAGATACTGAGAAAACGTTCTTAAAATCTACGGAAAAGCTTTTTAGATATTAATAAAAAAACGGTTATTTAAAAAAATTTTAACACCTATATCTCGGAATCGAAGCATATCCGGTCATATATATATAGAGAATGTTTTTCATATTTTTGTTGAAGAGTCACACCTTAAAATTTGTCGAAAGTTTCGGGACACCCTGTGTAACCACTGAAATGGTAGAAAATACGCGAAAAACCAAATGCCAAACAAAAATTATATTGTACCAAAAGTAACGTTAGGATCAAGCGCTTTATATTCGTTTATTTTCACCAAGACGTTTTTATATTTTTAACAACTATCAACATCAACGACTATTAATCAACCACCTCAAACACTAATGACATGACTAACCACGTTACTTCTCAGTTCTTTTAATGCATGGTTTTTTACCTTTTCGTGGAAAACCATTTGTTAGTCTCCTTAGTTGAAAGAATGCTAGTCGAGTAAAAACTTTAAAATTAAAACAACAATTTGATAAGTTTATCTTAAAATTTAAACACGTTTTAGTGAAAATAAACGATTATAAAGCGCTTGATCGCAACTTTTGGTACAGTATAATTTTTGTTTCGCATTTTGTTTTTTGCATATTTTCATTTCAGTGGTTATACAGGGTGTCCCGAAACTCTTCCGACAAACTTTAAAGTGTGACTCTTCAACAAAAATATGAAAAACATTGTCTATAAACATATGACCGTAGATTCCTCGTTTCCGAGAGACAGGGTGTAAAAATTTTTTTAAATAACCGTTTTTATATTAATACCCAAAAAGCTCTTCGCTAGATTTTAACAACGTTTTCACAGTTTCTTTATATCGATAAGTATGTATTAAAAAAACATTTATTGAAAATTTCTTGCCGTGCTAATTTTAATTAAATGTCTTTCGTTCTTCCAAAAACATGCATGATGAAAGTGAAAATGTAATTTCGCTTTCTTCTTCTACGAAAAATATAAGAATTACAAAAATCTACAGAGTGCTATTTTATTGTGTAAAAAACAACTGGCTTGGCACGCCTCTGGAATTACTATATTAACTTTAACAGGTTCAGAATACACCCTATTAGGACATCAACAAACTGAAAATCTCGTTAAAATCTATCGTAGCGCTATTTAGATATTAATAAAAAAAATTATTAAATTTAATTAAAATAAATCAATATTTAACACCCTACATCACGAAAAGGAAGCATTTCCAGCCACATATTTTGTTGGAGAACCACCTCGGTCGGTAGAGTTTCGGGACACCCTGCTACACAAGTTATAAAATAAAAATATTAAATTAATTAGTTCTCTTATCTTGCTTGAGACGATGAGATCCTTGTTTTAACCACAAGTCAGGCTACAAATCAGTGATGTTACACTGGTTTTACTCGGACAGGTTCCATTTTTACATTTTTTTTAAAAACCCGTTGTCTTGTTCTGCTTGATGGCGTTGCTTCTAGGCAACTGGCAGTTCAATTCCATGAAGACCACGAGCAGCCTGATTCCTAACCATTTCGTGATCTTCTACTCATCCATCAAGCTGAAGAAACTAGGGGCTGGAAGATTATTATTTCATGTAATAAATTTTAGAAGCAATGCTATATATATATATATATATATATATATATATATATATATATATATATATATATATATATATATATATATATATATATATATATATATATATATATATATATATATAAATATCAAGTACTTTCTTGGGATTAGGTTCGTGGATTGAAACAAAAAAACTTTAATTGACGTTTCGCCTGTCGATTTCAGGCTTTTTCAAAATATTTATTTCTGCACATCTAAAAATTAAATACAGAAAGTATATATATGCAAGTTAAAAAATAAAAACAATTAGGTTCAGTACATACCTTGAGAAAGATGTTATTTTGCCCTTAAAGAATTCTATTGTTTTTTTTATATATATCATTTAGTTTTTTTTTATTATATTTACATTGTAGAACTATTGGTGGATACGGGTTGTTTTAAAAGTATTTGTGTGAGTCTGACAGTATACAGTATGTATTTATGATTGATGGAAATAGTTTATAACAATTGACTTAAATTAGACTGTGATATATTTGGCTGAGATTGTCAATGTCTTTCCGATCGTTTACTGTATTTTTTTCTTTTTTTATCTCGACCATTTCTTTGAATGTCAGTTTATGGTAATGTTGTTCTTTTGATAAGACCGTTGTACCCGAAAAATCAAATTCATGTTCCATATCTCTTTCGTGTTTATGTAGTGCTGTGGAAGCATTTTTTGTATATTTATGCCCATTTAGTATATTTGATAGGTATTGTGCGGTCATGCCTATATATTTTTTGGGGGCAGTTTAGGCAGGGAATGCTGTAAACTACGTTTGATTGTTTTTTAATTGGTGTCTGACGTTTTAGTGGTGTATATAAAGATTTAAGGGTATTGTTAGATTTGTGGCATACGGTTATATCGTGTTTACCGAGAATGTGTTTAATCTTTTCAGAAAGACCCTCAGTGTATGGCAAAGATATGTTTGTAGTTGTTTTATTGTTGTCATGATTATTTACAATATGTTTTGTGCCATTGTATAATTTATGGGTTCTTCGCTTTATAATTCGTTCGATGGCTTTTAATGGGAAATGATTTTTTAAGAGAGTCTTTTTAACTTTATTTAGAATGTCAACTCGGTATATAGGTGATGTTAGTGTTAGTGCACGGTCAACTAATCCTATCATCACAGAGTTTTTTTGACATTTTGGGTGACTGGAATTATAGTTAAGGTAGCGGGAGGACAAGGTTTTTTTGGTGTACCACTTAGTTTTAATGCTATTTGTTTTGTGGTCTCTTATTAATGTTAAATCCAAAAAGTTTATAGCGCCATCATTTTCTATTTCGGAAGTAAACTGCAATTTTGGATGAAAATTGTTAAAGAGGGAGATAATTTCCGTTGTTTTATTTTTTGGTATGGCTAATAAACAATCATCCACGTACCTTTTAAAAAATAATATTGGTACATTGGCTTTTTGTAACACTGTTTTTTCTAGATATTCCATTACTATTTGGGCTGCGGTGGAAGAAATGGGTGAACCCATCGCACATCCGTCAAGTTGTTGGTAGTAATTATCTTTGTATTGGAAATAGTTGTTTGAAAGAATGAGGTCTATCCCTTCTATGAATTCTGTGCAAGTAAGTGTTGTGTGATTCTTTATCTGATTCCATTTTTCTTTAATAATTTGTTTTAAAAGTTTAGTCGGAATGTTTGTATATAAGGATATTACGTCTAGAGAGATGAGTTGGAAATTATTTGGTATTTTAAGGGTGTCTATAAACTTTTTAAATTCAAACGAATCTTTAATGTAATAATCATTTCTGCCTGTAATTTTTGATAAGCAATTTGATAAAAAACTTGAAAGTTTGTAGAATTGTGACTGAATATAGGAAACAATGGGTCTCATAGGAATGCCGGGTTTGTGAAGTTTAGGCATTCCATAAAATTTTGGTGGAACAGAATTATGTATTTTTAATGATTTCGCTTCTTTTTCGGATATGTGTTTACGTTTTAACAGTTTTTCTATGAACGAGTTATTTTTGGATTGAAGAGATTTCGTCGAATCAAATCTCATTTTTTTATATGTGTTTTTGTCATCAAGAAGTTCATTAATTTTGTTGTTGTAATCAATGGTATTCATTATTACAGTCTTGTTATTTTTGTCTGGCTTTAAGACTGTTATCTGTGGATTTGTTTTTAAAAAATATTTACATTTTTTTGCTTGCTTTGATAGTTTTTTTTTTGAGTTTTGTTTTGCTGTATTTTTTTGTGTCTTATTTTAATTTTATGGTTGGTAATGACATTAACAATCTCTGACCGGATACTATCTTTTTGTTCGGATGGTTTATTGTAAATAGCTGACTCGATAGAAGCAATGTAATCTAGTGTTGGTCAATTGCATTCTTCACTAACAGGTAGAGAAAATTTTTCACCTAGTGCTAGTGTTTCTGCAATTTCGTTTGGGATAGGCGTATCTGAGATGTTTTCTAGCCAGTTATTGGTATCGATTTTTTCGTTGTTGGTTTGTATAATTTTATATAAATTATTAAGTTTATTATTATTTTTTTGTTTGACTCGTTTGAAAATTGTTTCTGCTTTTTGTTGTTCAAGTTTTAGGAATGTATCCACAGTTTTGTGTGGTGGTTCATTTTGTGTTATAGCAGCTTTCACCCTTGCCAATATATATTTTTATATTTCTCTTCTTGAACCTTACAATTTATAAATATCAAGTACTTTCTTGGGATTAGGTTCGTGGATTGAAACAAAAAACCTTTAATTGACATTTCGCCTATCGATTTCAGGCTTTTTCAAAATATTTATTTCTGCACATCTAAAAATTAAATACAGAAAGTGTATATATGCAAGTTAAAAAATAAAAACAATCAGGTATAACGGCACGGATTAAAATTATTAAAACATTTACTTAAAATAGTATAGTACATACCTTGAGAAAGATGTTATTTTGCCTTGCTTGGCGGTGTGGAGGTAAGTTATACACTGGTTAAAGAATTCTATTGTTTTTTTTATATATATATCATTTAGTTTTTTTGATTATATTTACATTGTAGAACTATTGGTGGATACGGGTTGTTTTAAAAGTATTTGTGTGAGTCTGACAGTATACAGTATGTATTTATGATTGATGGAAATAGTTTATAACAATTGAATTAAATTAGACTGTGATATATTTGGCTGAGATTGTCAATGTCTTTCCGATCGTTTACTGTATTTTTTTCTTTTTTTATCTCGACCATTTCTTTGAATGTCAGTTTATGGTAATGTTGTTCTTTTGATAAGACCGTTGTACCCGAAAAATCAAATTCATGTTTCATATCTCTTTCGTGTTTATATAGTGCTGTAGAAGCATTTTTTGTATATTTATGCCCATTTAGTCTATTTGATAGGTATTGTGCGGTCATGCCTATATATTTTTTGGGCAGTTTAGGCAGGGAATGCTGTAAACTACGTTTGATTGTTTTTTAATTGGTGTCTGACTTTTTAGTGGTGTATATAAAGGTTTAAGGGTATCGTTAGATTTGTGGCATACGGTTATATCGTGTTTACCGAGAATGTGTTATATCTTTTCAGAAAGACCTTCAGTGTATGGCAAAGATATGTATGTAGTTGTTTTATTGTTGTCATGATTATTTACAATATGTTTTGTGCCATTGTATAATTTATGGGTTCTTCGCTTTATAATTCGTTCGATTGCTTTTAATGGGAAATGATTTTTTAAGAGAGTCTTTTTAACTTTATTTAGAATGTCAACTCGGTATATAGGTGTTCTTAGTGTTAGTGCACGATCATTGGCATTAAGACTAAGTGGTACACCAAAAAAACCTGGTCCTCCCGCTACCTTAATTATAATTCCAGTCACCCAAAATGTCAAAAACACTCCGGGATGATAGGATTAGTTGATCGTGCACTAATACCAACATCACCTATATACCGAGTTGACATTCTAAATAAAGTCAAAAAGACTCTCTTAAAAAATCATTTCCCAATAAAAGCCATCGAACGAATTATAAAACGAAGAACCCATAAATTATACAATGGCACAAAACATATTGTAAATAATCATGACAACAATAAAACAACTACATACATATCTTTGCCATACACTGAAGGTCTTTCTGAAAAGATTAAACACATTCTCTGTAAACACGATATAACCGTATGCCACAAATCTAACAATACCCTTAAATCTTCATATACACCACTAAAACGTCAGACACCAATTAAAAAACAATCAAACGTAGTTTACAGGATTCCCTGCCTAAACTGCCCCCAAATAATATATAGGCATGACCGCACAATACCTATCAAATATACTAAATGGGCATAAATATACAAAAAATGCTCCCACAGCACTACATAAACACGAAAGAGACATGAGTTAACTAACACCACCGACGGTTTCCCTTTTTAAAAAAGTTTTATTTTTCTAAAATATTGTAAGTACAAAATATATGTATTCAAAATGGCTTCTTCTGACTGACTGCCTCGGCTCCGCTGAAGCGTAATGTTATAACAGCCTCGTTGACATAGGATCCGCTGGCTCAGCAGTTCTTGGGGATGGAACGTGACATAACTCCTCCCTCCTCAGACTTAACTACACCTGGTATGGGGTAGTTCAATTGGTGGGCGGCTAGTTTCTGGCTGGGTGGTTGTCTTCTTGAAGAACTTTCTTTGAACCATCACTTTGCACAATGCATAGCCGCCTAGTATAATTAAAATAATGTAAATTATAATTGTCCATAAGCTGGGTAATTTTGAGATTTTGTCAAAAATAATTCGTGGTTGGTTTTTTGAAATCTTGTTCTTTAGTGCATGTAATTCATCTAGCTTAATTTTTTGCAAGTGAATGCTTAAGTTCAGTAGTGGTAGGTATGGCTGCGTTTTTTCAAAATCAGGAAAGATTATTGGCTGTTTCTCGAATTTGGTTGGACTCTCGTTGTTGATTAATGATATTCCATCAAATTTGGCTCGGCAACCGGTCGGCAGAGTAACTAGGTAACTTCCGTGTAACTTCTGATGTTCTTCTTCCTGGGAACATTTTATGTCGATGGCTGTACTTCTAGGAACAATGAGTAACCATTTATTAGAAGTATCTAGTTGGTTTGCGACTGGTCGTGTTACAGTGACGTCAACTTGTTTACATGTGGAGGTGCTTGTACCGGGCTGTAACAGCTGAACTTCACAGGGGCTCCATTGGTCTATTTCTTTCAATTCTTCATTTTCGCAGATAAACAGATTGGGCTGTATTTCTTGGCATGGTGTTCCTCGATGAGAGTAGTGTAATTGATTTTTAATTAAATATTTATCATGCGGTATGACAACCTTAAACAGACTCTGGTGCGCCACTGGTACAGAATATAAATGATAATATTCAAAATTGTAAGGAGCAACTATTGGTACCTTTAATAGGTACGTTATTTTGTTATTTAGTATAAAACAGTTAATTTCAATTAGTTTTTCATAGTGGAAAATATTTTCCAGATCGGTGGGTAAAGGTAATCTATTGAAACCTACTATTTTTCCAACTTTCGTAATTTCTTTTGACAGATCGGTTAATTTTATTATACTTGGATGAATAATTTTTAATTTAGAAAATGCTATCGAGTTTTCAATATCCTCTAGGATTAGATCTATGATTTCATACAAATTGATAATTTGGTTTAGAATATCTTTAATAAAGTGCATGTTTTCCCTATATGTAGTTTTTTGCACGATTGTGCTAATTTGATTTATTCTATTTTCGATAAGATTTTCATTTTGGCCTATTTGTTGAATAATAGTGTTAAATTTGTCGATGACGCTTGAGGAAATTGAGTTTTGGTCTCGAATGTTTTCAGCCAATTTACTTTGATTTTCTTCTAACTCTTTTATTAGTTTTTCATAATGTTCGCCATCGGCTGCATCTAAATTTCCTGTCACTACTTTGAAAACAGAGCCTACTATATTTACTAAGCCTCTTTTATTTCGTTGAGTATGAGGTATAATTTCTTTTAATTTGTTTTCTACCCTATCTTGTGTAATTTTTAATATTTTTAAATAATTAGTCGACTCAGCATAATATTCTTTGTGAGTAATTAAGGAGTTGGTTATGTTTTGTGATTTATAATGTAATTTGTTAATTTGTACTATAATGGGATTTAAATCATAATAATGTATAAGGGTGAAGGTGTATTCTTTAAGTTTTGCTTGTCCTAGTTTTAACGGCAAAATTCCTGGGTTGTCGTCTAGCTGTCTGATCGTGACTTTATCTCCGTCTCCGATAACGGCCCCGACAAGGCTGAAATATAATATTTATATTTTAGTCAAAGTTGTACGTTTGTCTAAGTGGGCGTTTTAAATTATCCATATGAATTTTAGAATGAGACTGAGTTGATATGGTTTTACGATTTTGATTCACTGCTTCGACTTTTGTAGGATCTGCAAATTTGTCAGAGAGTTTTTGTCTTATGTGTTTCTTAATATAGACTTTTTGGTCTGGGCTATATAATTCAGGGTTATCGCGGTTTTCGTTGATTTTTGAGATAAGTTTTTCTTTATGATCGATTAATTTTTGGTTTATATTTGAATACATTAATTGTGATTTTTCTTTGTGGGTGTTAATGTAATCACTTAATAATATTTGGTCTAAGTTAATATTAAACGGGTCATTTGGGGAGATATGACCATTAATTACAACGATTGGTTTTAAATTTATAGCTGAATGGATTGAATGATTGTACGCTAGAACTGCGTATATCATTTTTTGTGTCATTGGTGTTTTATTAAAATTTTGGTTATTAAGTAAGCGTATATGCTCCGCTATAGTGGAATGGAATCGTTCGACTAAACCATTCGAATGGGCGTGATTAGGGGAACAAAAATGTATTTTAATTTTGTGTAGATTTAAAAGTTCTGTCACCATAGTATTTTTAAATTCGGTACCATTATCGACTATGATTTGTTTAGGTATACTGTGATGAGAGAAAAACAACAGTAGTTTGTCTACCACTTCAGTGGCGGCGAGAGATTTGAGTGCATATGCTTGCGCGTATTTTGAGAAACTATCTATTATAGTTAAAAATTTGGTTTTTTCAAGTGTATATGTGTCTAAGTGTATGATTTCAAATGGTTTGGTAGCTGTGGGTGTGACATTCATTTGCATATTAATTGGGTGACGTTCGTATTTACTTTTTTGGCAAATTTCGCAGTTGTTAATGTATGTTTGAACAGAGTTTTTTAAGTGCGGCCAATAGTATTTATCTTTAATTCGGTTTAATGTTTCATCAATGCCGCGATGATTGGTTTTTGATTCGTGATAGTTTTGTATTATTTCGGGAATGCTTTGCTTGTCGGTGACGTCTATCAATTTATTTAGACATCTTTTAAATTTTAAAGATGGCCATTTAAATGTTTTTCGAATGACCTCACAAAATGGCTCGTATATTTCCGGTTTTTCGAAATATAAGTGGTATTGCTTATCGGGAATTATTAATTCTTTAACAAAAGTTAATATGTCCTGGTCAAAGTTATTTTCGGATATTTGAATATTGATACGACGTTTTTTCTCAAATAAAATGGTAGTTTTTGGTTTTGCTGGGGAATGCAGTACTGAAGAAATAATTATTTGGTTAGAACCATAATTTACGGGAATATCGCAGATGGGGATTCCTACTATAGGATCTTCGCTTTCGTTGGTGTGTACTGTCATATTTTCATCGGGTGTTTTGTCGTCAGCTGATTTATGTGCTCTCATATCATTGACCTGTGCGAGGTCATTATCATCAGCTTGTGCTACGGTAGACATTTGGTCTAGATTTTCTTCTTCCCTTAGGTTTTCTTGTAATTCTCGGTTAAATTCTTCGATATATTGTTTTAGTGGGAAGTCTTCCGTTGTCTCTTTTGTATGCAGTTCAATTCAAGAAAGAGCATCGGCGTTTGTGTTTAATTTACCCTTTTTGTATATTATGTTGTAATCGTACTCGTCTAGTTTAATTCGCCATCTTAGTAATTTAGAGCTAGGATCCTTTAAGGAGAAAAGCCATTGAAGTGGCTTATGGTCAGTTATTAAATTTATTTTTCTGCCAAATATGTACGAACGAAAATACTTGGTGGCCCAGACAATTGCCAGGAGCTCTTTTTCGATTGTCGAATAATTCCTTTCGGAATCATTTAGTGTCCTTGATGCGTACGCTACAGGCAGGTCTTGTCCAATTACACCCTGTGAGAGGACACTCCCAATACCCACGTTACTTGCATCTGTGGTTAAGTTAAAGGGTTTTGAGAAGTCTGGGTACTGTAGTATAGGTTCATTTACTAGCAAATTTTTACACATATCGACACATTCTAAGAATTCTTTATTATGTTCTATAGTGGCACCTTTTTTTAAACACTTAGTAAGTGGCTTTGTTATTCCCGCGAAGTTCTTAATGAATCGCCTATAATACCCTAACAATCCTAAGAAACCCTTAATCTGTTTCGTTGTTTTAGGAATCGGAAATTTTTTGATAGCTTCTATCTTGTCCGGGTTTGGTTTAACGCCATTTGCTGTGACTACATGGCCAAGATACGTTACTTCTTTTCGCAAGAATTCCGATTTATCTAATTGGATTTTAAAATTAGACTCACGCAGACGCTGAAAAACACTTCTTAATCGTTCTAAATGTTCTTGAAGTGATGTAGAAAAGACTATTATGTCATCTAGGTATACTAAGCATTTTTCGTTCTGAATTCCGCGAAGAATGTTGTCCATTACCCGCTGAAACGTTGCGGGGGCGTTTTTCAGCCCGAATGGCATTCGCAAAAATTTATAGTGCCCATTCTCGGTGCTAAACGCCGTTTTTTCAATGTCACTGTCGTGTACTTAAATTTGATGAAATCCACTAGCCAAATCTAAGGTTGTAAAATATTGGCATTTGCCTAATTTGTCTAATAAGTCTGTAATATTAGGGAGAGGATAACGATCATCAAGGGTCTTAAAATTTACACCCCTATAATCTAAAACTACCCTATATTTAGCCACCCCCGAGGCATCTGCCTTCTTAGGGACCACCCAGATGGGTGAGCTCCACGGAGAACTACTAGGTTGTATAATTTTTTGGTCTAGCATCTTTTTTATTTGGTTTTCCACCTCTTTTTTGTGTATAAAGGGGTAGCGGTATGATTTTGTATACACCGGTATCTCATCTGACGTTCTAATTCGATGTTTTATTTTGCTAGTGAAAGTTAACGGGTCGTTTTCATTATAAAATATGTCCGAGTATTCATGAATTAATTTTAAAATTTTAATTCTTTCTTCATCATTTAAATGGTCTATGCGAAATTTAGAAAAATCTAATTTCGATTTGGGACAGTCATCAAAGTTATTTAACTCGATCTCACGTAATTCATTTGAATTAAACTTTTCCACGGTAATCGTCTCTGAGAGATCTAACGTTACGGGCTCGCAAGTGTTATTTAACACTGTTGTTATCGCAATGCCTTTTCTCGCAACTGATAAACACTCCGGTATCTCGCAGTTATGTAATTTTTGATGAGGTATTATTATGTCACCATTTTTTATGGAAGGCTTGATTTTTATAACTTGCTCGACACGAGGCGGAATTGTTATACAATGTATTTGATTTTGTGTTTTATGAAATTGCAATTTAACGCGCGCATAAGGTGCTTCTAGGAATCCCTTATGATAGTCAAGGTTGGCTTGCAAAAGTTTAAGATTGTCGAGTCCTAGCAGACCGTCGAACACATTGTGGAATTTAAAGAGATAAAATTTCATATTCTTGTTTACGGGTAAATTAAATATTTTTGATGAAGGTATAAAAGCGCTGTATTGATGAGCCGATTTTTGGAATACTGTTGAAACCAAAAATGGGTCATTAATTATACAATTGGGATATAATTTTTTGGCAATATTTGGGTCGATAAATGATCTAGTCGAACCTGAGTCTATTAGTATTTTTAAATTTGTTTCGGGAAATACGATATAGGAGAGTTCGCTAGAATTAGACATATTAAATGAAATTACTTCAGTTAAGTCTTTTTGTCTTGTTGCGTCGGGTTCCGAAAATTTTCCTTATTTTCGGTTGTTTCTTCATAAGAATATTGTTCAAGAGGCGCGGTATTATATATGTCAGATTGGACATTTGCTTCCTTATATTCATTATTTACATAAGAATAAGAATTATTTTGGTCATAATATTGATACTGATATTGATCATTTTGATTATATTGGCAATATTGGCTATCGTCATATGAGAGTTGCTCTGGTTGGTATAGATCTTGAGTTTCGGCGTTATAGACCTCTTCAAAAACTAGTTTTGGAGGGTTATAATTTGATGTGCTAGGCAAGGGTTTAAAGACCGACGTCTCTATCCCCGACATAGGCGTGGGTGTTTGTAATTGTTTCTGTTGGTTTGGTTTAAAAACGTTTGTTCTGTTGCCAGGTTTGCCGAAAACTTGAGAGTTCGAAAAATATTTTGGTTGTGGCCTATTTGGGTTTGGGCGCACATTTATAGGTTGTGTTGGAAAGCTGGGTCTAAAAGCGTTGTGTGGTGTTTGCGAATTAAAAGGCCGATTTTGGTTTATTGCGAAATTGGGTTGAAAACTATTAAAATTATGTTGCATGGGCCTAAAATTACTATTTTTTGGGATTGCTGGACTAGAGTTGGTTTGATTCTGAAAATAGTATATATTGTATTCTTGGGTTACAAATTGCAATGCTTGCATTAAGTTTTCTGGCCGCATACACCTTATGGTTGTACCAAGCGGTTCTTTTAGCCCTGATAAGAAAGTTTTAAGAGCAAGATCATTATATAGCTCGCGTTTTAAATGTTTCGCAGATATAGTATTTTCATGTGAATCTATATATGAACATAACAGATTTAAAATGTGTAATACTCTATCATAGAAATCATTAGGCTTTTCATTCGGTAATTGTTTCATCATAACCAAGTCTCTATTTAAACAAGCTTCATCTCTATGATCCGCAAAATTACGACGCAGGGTGTCCTTCAGACTTTCCCACGTACCAACATTTTGAATATTTGCAACTAATTTTGCATGGCCAGTAAGTTTCCCTATTATAGAGTTAAGTAAATAAATGTTTTGAAAATTTTGTGCATTATTCGTATCATAAAAACTATCGATAAGTGATTGGCAAGTTGAAAGATACCTATTTAAATCATTCGGATTTCCATCAAAAACAGGGACACAATTTAGGTACTCTGGCTTAAATTGAGCCATATTGCTTGTAATTAAATTATTTATTGATTGATTATTGATATCTAAATTTGTAGATTCTAAATTTTCACTAATATTATTTGAGTGTGTGTTTGTATTTAAATCTAATGCCTCTAAATTTGTATTAGAGACAGAGTCAGTTGAAGGTGTCGAAATTTTTAAACCTTGTAATTCCGCGACAATATTTTCAATAGACATCAAGAGTAAATCAATTACACTTACAGAAGTATTTGAAGGGCAACTCTGGTCATTTCTATAAGGCAAGCTTTGGTTGGGCGATTGAGGTCCTTCCCCAAATCTTTGTCCTTGCGAAGACAGGCGATATTGGTCCTATCCTCCGTTGGTCAGCTGTTCGATGGTAATCCACAGTTCTGCGATAGATTGGAAATTTTCGATGTTCGGAAAATTTCACTCTGCTTCAAGCACCTCCGACAACGTCACAACAAATTGTTCTTTTCCGGTTAATCCGTAGAAACGGAAAAATCAATACAGTCGATATGTATCGATTTCCGAAAATCCGTTCCGACTGCGCCAGTTAACTAACACCACCGACGGTTTCCCTTTTTAAAAAAGTTTTATTTTTCTAAAATATTGTAAGTACAAAATATATGTATTCAAAATGGCTTCTTCTGACTGACTGCCTCGGCTCCGCTGAAGCGTAATATTATAACAGCCTCGTTGACATAGGATCCGCTGGCTCAGCAGTTCTTGGGGATGGAACGTGACATAACTCATGAAACATGAATTTGATTTTTCGGGTACAACGGTCTTATCAAAAGAACAACATTACCATAAACTGACATTCAAAAAAATGGTCGAGATAAAAAAAGAAAAAAATACAGTAAACGATCGGAAAGACATTGACAATCTCAGCCAAATATATCACAGTCTAATTTAATTCAATTGTTATAAACTATTTCCATCAATCATAAATACATACTGTATACTGTCAGACTCACACAAATACTTTTAAAACAACCCGTATCCACCAATAGTTCTACAATGTAAATACAATCAAAAAAAACTAAATAATATATAAAAAAAAACAATAGAATTCTTTAACCAGTGTATCACTTACCTCCACACCGCCAAGCAAGGCAAAATAACATCTTTCTCAAGGTATGTACTGAACTATTTTAAATAAATGTTTTAATAATTTTAATGCGTGCCATTATACCTAATTTTTTTATTTTTTAACTTGCATATATACACTTTCTGTATTTAATTTTTAGATGTGCAGAAATAAATATTTTGAAAAAGCCTGAAATCGACAGGCGAAACGTCAATTAAAGTTTCTTTGTTCAATCCACGAACCTCATCCCAAGAAAGTACTTGATATTTATAAATTGTAAGGTTCAAGAAGAGAAATATAATATATATATATATATATATATATATATATATATATAGTGTTGTCCACTATATATATATATATATATATATATATTATATATATATATATATATATATATATATATATATATATATATATATATATATATATATATATATATATATATAAATATATATATATATATATATATATATATATATATATATATATATATATATATATATATATATATATATATATATATATATATATATATATATATATATATATATATATATATATATATATATATATATATATATATATATATATATATACAGGGTGGTGCAACCAAGATGGGGTGGACGATTGTGGGCAAACGGAGAGGAATTTGAATAAACATTTTTGGGATATGATTGATAGTCAAGAACGCTGTGTTTTAAAATTATACCCATTATACAGGGTGGTCTGAAAAGTTCGTGGTGAACCAAACTTGTGTTTTTTTAAAAGGGATACCCGGTATATTATTATTTTAGTTGATTCTCCTATTCGTTGCGATCATTTTGATATAAGGTTAGTTGGGTCTAAAATTTATACCAAGGGAATGGGACGAGGTTAAAGTGGAAAAAAGGGTTATACTCCGGCCATTTTTTGAAAACAATTGAAGCAGGTATGGAAAAACCAAATATTCTATAAAATGTATTGTATCTAGGTCTACAATAATCGCTTGTTAGTCGTTCAAAATTATGCACTGTTATACAGGGTGGTCAAGTTTTGCAAATTTACCTTGGATTGAATTTTTTTAAATGGAACACCCCATATATTTTACTGTCATATTAAAGATAACATCGCCAGCTTTCAGAAAATACCCTATTTGATATCTTTCTAACCAACGGTTTTTTAGTAAATTAACCGTGAAACCAAAATTTACTCATTCTAACAGAAACGGTATTATTTACGTTGCTTAAATTGACTACCTATAATATAAGGAGGCCATGATATAATCATAAATGAAAAGAAAGATTGACATTCTTGTCAAAACCGCAAAGTGTCAGAGAATTGGCATCAATTACCATTGTTTTTTGACGATAAGCCGAGAAATTGTTAAGTAACAATGAGTTTGAGTACTCCAGAGTTGATAAACATGACTTTTATTTTGAGCGAGTGTCAAAAAAACCCTTTACTAACAAGCAGGGTTTATGCGGTACGATATCCCGATGCCAAAGAAAAACAAGACCTGAAGCTTTTGCAAGTTTATTAGAGAGGTTTCAAGAAACAGACAATGTTGCTTTTAAGAAACGTAAAGTAATTAATAAACCAGTTACCAATGAAGATAATGCTTTGACAGTGTTATTAACAGTGCAAGAAAATCCACACACAAGTACCAGGGAAATTGAGAGAGCTACTGATATTGAACGCACTAGTATTAAACGGATTCTGAAACAACATAAATATCATGCCTACCACATTGAATTACACCAAGAACTGTATGATCGCGATTACGTCCAACGACAAGAGTTTTCAATTTGGTTTTTAAATACAATTTGGGATAATCCAGGTTTTGTAGATAGGGTGCTGTTTTCAGATGAAGCAACTTTTAAAAGCAACGGCTTGGTTAACAAACATAATATGCACTATTATTCAACCGAAAATCCACATTGGATTCGTCAGGTGGACCATCAAAATAAATGGTCAATTAATGTTTGGGGAGGTATAATTGGTTCTCATGTTATAGGACCATATTTCTTTGAAGAGCATTTAACGGGAGAAGTCTATTTAAATTTTTTGAGAAATGAGTTGCTCGTATTGCTCGAAGACTTACCTTTAATGTTAAGAAATTCCTTATGGTTCCAACATGATGGAGCACCCCCGCATTACCATAGACATGTAAGACATTTTCTCAATAATTGGAAAGGAGAGCATTGGATTGGGCGAGGTGGACCAGTTAAGTGGCCTGCGAGGTCACCCGATTTAACACCACTAGATTTCTTTTTATGGGGACATGTTAAAGAAGAAGTTTATAAAGAGGTTCCAACCACAGTGCAAGATATGAAGTTGAGAATAATAAGCAGTTTTCGCAACATTTCAGACCTGACTTTGAGAAAAGTGAAACTTTCATTTATGGATAGACTCGAAATGTGCCTTCAGCAAAATGGTGGTTTAGTTGAACATCTTTTATAAGTTTTAATTACATTGTTTTTGTTGATTTATATTAAATTTATTTTTTTTGTAAAAAAAGATCTGTTATTAATACTGTCAAAGCATTATCTTCATTGGTAACTGGTTTATTAATTACTTTACGTTTTTTTGAAAGCAACATTTCCTGTTTCTTGAAATCTCTATGATAAACTTGCAAAAGCTTCTATCTTGTTTTTATTTCGGCATCGCATCATCAAAGAACAATATTTATTTATTTACTGATGACAATATTCTGACACTTTGCTGTTTTGACAGGACTGTCAACATTTTGTTCAATTTCTGATGATATAATGGCCTCCTAATATTATATTGTCAATTTTAACAACGTGAATTCAGAGTAATTCGTGTTAAAATGAAGAAATTTTGATTTCACAGCTAATTTACTGAAAAACTGTTGGTCAGAAAGGTATCAAATATGGTATTTTCTGAAAGCTAGTAATGTTATCTTTAACATGAAAGTAAAATATACGGGGTGTTCCATTTAAAAAAATTCAATCCAAGGTAAATTTGCAAAACTTGACCACCCTGTATAACAGTGAATAATTTTGAACGACTTACAAGTGATTATTGTAGTCCTAGATACAATACATTTTATAGAATATTTGGTTTTTCCATACCTGCTTCAATTGTTTTCAAAAAATGGCCGGAGTATAACCCTTTTTTCCACTTTAACCTCGTCCAATTCCCCCCCCACAATCGTCCACCCCATCTTGGTTGCACCACCCTATATATATATATATATATATATATATATATATATATATATATATTTTATAGAATATTTGGTTTTTCCATACCTGCTTCAACTGTTTTCAAAAAATGGCCGGAGTATATATATATATATATATATATATATATATATATATATATATATATATATATATATATATATATATATATATATATATATATATATATATATATATATATATATATATATATATATATATATATATATATATATATGTTGATTCTTAGTCCTTCACGGATGGAAAAATACAATGTGTTTTCCGTTCACTACTGTCGTTCTGAAAAGAACAGTTTTGCTGACGTTTCGCCAAAATCACATTTGGCATTTTCGAAGCTTTGTTTCTCGCGTCCGAATAGAGACTGAAGTGTTGGAGACTGCGACGCTTCTTTTATACCCCCAACCGCGGCCGAAGGTTATATCTGCGTGGCCGTTGGTCGTTACTTATGTTTTCCGGATGGTGCTGTTGTTGTTGCGCTAATTGCGCTTGAGTTTTTGCAATTCACCTTGTTTTTCAATTGCTATGGCTTCTCGGATTATTTTGGTCTTATAATGTTCTATATTGGCAATCTCCCTACACCCATCGAAATTTTTTTTATGGCCGATTTCCTGATGAATAAAGCTGAGGTTGTTTGTTTGTTTCTGATGCTGAGTTTATGCTCTTCCACTCTTGCTGATATTCGCCTGTTAGTCTGCTCAACGTACAACTTTTCACAGTCCTGGCACGGAATGCTGCATACTCCGTGGTTTTCCAGTTTGATTTTATCTCTTGGGTTTCCAAGTAGTTTACCTATACTTGTTTGTGGCTTGTGTATTGTTTGTATGTTGTGTTTTCTAAGAATTCTTCCGATTCTGTCTGTTGTGCCTTTTACATACGGTAAGACTAGTTGTTGCTTTTCCGGTTCATAATTTTTGTTGTTCGTTGTTCGGGAACCCTGTGCACTAATAGCTTTCTCTATGGTGCGATTTGTGTAGCCATTTTTCTTTAAAGCACTAGATATTACCTTAAGTTCGTTTTGTCTTGTCTGTGTTTCAGTTAATCGAACGGATCTGGATATTAGAGTATTTGCCACAGCTTGAATTTGTGCTGGGTGATGATGTGATTTTGCATTTAAATATCTGTCTGTATGTGTTGGTTTTTTGTACACGGTGTATTCGAAATTTCCGTTATGCGGTTTTGTGACCAGAACATCTAAAAATGGTAGTTTGTTATTTTGCTCTAACTCTAGAGTAAATTGTATTCTGTGATGGATTGAATTTACGTGAGTCGGAAATTTTTCGAGCTCTGCATGACTATGTTGCCATATAATAAATATGTCATTCACATAACGAATCCATAATTTGGGTTTTAAACTTGCTTTCTCGAGAGCTTCTTTCTCGAAGTATATCATAAATAAATTCTCGACTACTGGTGATAGCGAGGATAATAAAAAAAGGATGGCGAACAGAATCAAATACGAATATTAAGACAGATAAACTATCGAAAAAATATGACAATCTTCTAAGAAAGTCGAGTCAGCCACAAGTATCATCAGCAGACGTCGAGAAATTAGTGCGTAATATATCATCCTACAGTCTCTCAGGAAGTAAATCGGTACTGAGTAAGGGTTTTTATTTTGCGATATCTCCTAAGGAAATCCCTAAAGAAGAAATAATAGCTGGAGTGGAAGCTGTCATTAATTCCTCTGAAGAAACAAAAGCAGAGAAGATTCGACAAGAGGTAGCACGAATTTTAAGATCAAGCAAAGCACCAAAACAAAACCTAAATGCCACTGAACAAAGGGCCCTAACAAACCTTCGAAAAAATAAAAACATCACAATCCTTCCAGCAGATAAAGGAAACGCAACTGTGGTTATAAATACCCAGGATTACACACAAAAAATGCAGGATATCCTACAAGACAATTGTTATAGGCCTGTTCCATGGGACCCGACAACGTACCTAAAAAAACAACTAAAAATAAAAAAAATAAAAAAAAAATAAATAAATTAAAAATAAATAAATAAAATAAAAAGTTCACCAATAAACCCCGAAATTCAACAAAAAATCATACCACGGGAAAAGTCGAGCAGATATCCCAAACTCTATGGTTTACCAAAATTACACAAACCAGGGGCGCCCATCAGACCCATTGTTAGTGCTGTTAATTCGCCGCTACAAAAACTGGAGAAATATCTTTCTGAAATTATGCAACCAGCTGTAGAAAAAGCTGATTCATTTGTAAAAGTTTCTGAGCATTTCACAAGAAGTATACGAGACATCGTTCTTGAAAAAGACGATATCATAGCAAGCCTAGATGTCAAATCGTTATATCCCAGTATTCCCATCGACGAAGCCTTGGACAAGATTGCTATGAACGAGGATTTCCAGGCACATATAATACAACTCTCGGAGCATTGCCTTAAAAATACTTATTTTTCATTCAACGGGCAAATGTATAAACAAATGGATGGCGCTCCAATGGGGTCCTCGCTATCACCAGTAGTCGCGAATTTATTTATGATATACTTCAAGAAAGAAGCTCTCGAGAAAGCAAGTTTAAAGCCTAAATTATGGATTCGTTATGTGGATGACATATTTATTATATGGCAACATGGTCATGCAGAGCTCGAAAAATTTCTGACTCACGTAAATTCAATCCACCCCAGAATACAATTTACTCTAGAGTTAGAGGAAAACCACAAACTACCATTTTTAGATGTTCTGGTCACAAAACTGCATAACGGACATTTCGAATACACCGTGTACAGAAAACCAACACATACAGACAGATATTTAAATGCAAAATCACATCATCACCCAGCACAAATTCAAGCTGTGGCAAATACCCTAATATCCAGACCGTGCGATTAACTGAAACACAGACAAGACAAAACGAACTTAAATTAATATCTAGTGCTTTAAAGAAAAATGGCTACACAAATCGCACCATAGAGAAAGCTATTTATGCACAGGGTTCCCGAACAACGAACAACAAAAATTATGAACCGGGAAAGCAACAAGTAGTCTTACCATATGTAAAAGGCACAACAGACAGAATCGGAAGAATTCTTAGGAAACACAACATACAAACAATACACAAGCCACAAACATGTATAGGTAAACTACTTGGAAACCCAAAAGATAAAATTAAACTGGAAAACCACGGAGTATACAGCATTAAGTGTCAGGACTGTGAAAAGTTGTACGTTGGGCAGACTAACAAGCGAATATCAGCAAGAGTGGAAGAGCATAAACTCTGCATCAGAAACAAACAAACAACCTCAGCTTTATTCCTACATCATCAGGAAACCGGCCATAAAATAAATGTCGGTGGGTGTAGGGAGATTGCCAATATAGAACATTATAAGACTAGAATAATCCGAGAAGCCATAGCAATTGAAACACAAGGTGATTTGAATAAAATGGACGAATCATTAAAACTACTAACAGTATGAAAGACAATAATTGACAAATTTAAAATCGCAAACACTCAAGTACAATTAGCGCAACAACAACAGCATCATCCGGAAAGCATAAGTAACGACCAACGGCCGCGCAGATATAATTTCGGCCGCGGGTGGGGGTATAAAAGAAAGCGTCGCAGTCACCAACACTTCAGTCTCTATTCGAAAGCGAGAAAGCTTCGAAAATGCCAAATGTGATTTTGGCGAAACGTCAGCAAAACTGTTCTTTTCAGAACGACATTAGTGAACGGAGGTACACCCGGAATAAAACACATTTATATATATAAATATATTTATATATAAAATATATATATATATATATATATATATATATATATATATATATATATATATATATATATATATATATATATATATATATATATATATATATATATATATATATATATATATATATATATATATATATATATATATATATATATATATATATATATATATATATATATATATATATATATATATATATATATATATATATATATATATATATATATATATATATATATATATATATATATATATATATATATATATATATATATATATATATATATATATATATATATATATATATATATATATATATATATATATATATATATATATATATATATATATATATATATATATATATATATATATATATATATATATATATATATATATATATATATATATATATATATATATATATATATATATAATAACTAAAATGAATAAAAAATATATAAAGTGTAAATTAAAAATACAAACCCAGGTAAAACAGCGAAAATGTAAACAAACGAAGCGGAACAAAATTAAATGGACTATAAGGAATATAATATAAAACATCGGCCGAAATATGAAAAGTTAGGAGAAAAGAAAAGGAAACATATTGTGAGGTAAAAATTAAAAGATCAAAATAGAAAAACTATGTCTTAAAACAGAAATCAGTTACAGAAAAGAGAGATAAAAAATCTAAACAGACTGAAGAAAAAATGCTTTGAAAAGGTATAGGAATGAAAATAAGAAATCTCTTAAACTGTTGTCTTGATCAAAAAACACTAATTTATTATTTTAATGATCTTGATTCAATTTTAGTAAAAAAATTGCTTAAAGTCATTTTTTTTATTTTTATAATTTTAATACAAATAATTTTCTTGATCAAGGCAATGGTTATGAAATAAAAAAAATAATTTTTTAAAAGCTCGTATTTCCCAAGTCTAATGACTTACTTGGTTGAAATTTGGCATAAGAGGGTTCTTGATGATGTTTGGTAAGAATAGAGAACGAAAATTTCGTTAAAAAAGTCCCTTATATCTTTTTCTTAAAAATCGTACAATTTTCCTCCCTCTAGGCTCGCACGCCAATGAGCGATGTCAAAGTTGAATGTGCCAAAATAATCATATTTTAAATCCATACATGCATATCACCAAAATTTGAAACTAACCTGGTAGTTAATTCCTAAGATATAAGGGTGTTCCGCTTTTAAATGGGTCACACTGTAGATAAATATATAACTTTATATCGTATCCGCCTCACCACATGCATAGACGTTCTCACATTCAATAGATCGAGTGAATTCGTATAATACATACACAAGTCGCGTCTTGAAACCATCTGTATTTCCCAAAAGAACGGCAGAGAAGATAAGTGATATTTCACTCTCACTTTAAATAGAATGTGTTCGCCTCTATAGTATTAAAAATGTTTGTATACACAACTATATGTTGTTCTAATTTGTGTGCCCTCGAACACGTTTAGGGCGTTCTAATCCTACAAAAAGGTAGAACCATGGTATACAGAGACAACAAACGATATATCATTCTAATATTCTTTTGAGAGAACGTTTTCGTCTATTTCGTCTATCGAGTATTAACCTTTTAAAAAATGGCAGGGGTTTACCCCAAAGGGCTGTATTAAAATTTTGGGTTTTTATTGTGAAAGGGGTGGTCCCTCCGTGTTATTATTATTATTTTAGTTAATTATGAAACTTTAACGGTAACTTATATAGAATAAGGCAAGCAAAGCATAAATTGGTATAAAAAGAAAAAAACATTAAAAAATAAAAGAAAATAAACAGTAGCAAAATAAAAAGGAGCCATAATGATAATACGTAGAGAAAATAATATTAAAAATGAAAATAGGAGAGGGCAATACAATACAAAAAGCGACATATTAATTGAGATTATCACATGAGAGATAAAATAGAAATACTGTTTTGAAAAATAGAAACACATTTAACAACATTAGAAATAAAAGCCAAATAAAAGTATAAACTCAAAAAAAAGTAACATAGATCAAATAAAGCAACAGAAAAATTTGATTTCTGTTTTGCACATTTCCACTCGATATGGTATAAATGTTCTGGTCTGTTCCTCATTTCTTTTATTAATTAATATCTTCATTTTGATTTAAAATGACTCGCATGTTTCTTGCAGTACATTTATCTGGATACTTTTAAATAATAAATAAATAAATAGGGCCGTTATTTTCTAAAAATCAAAATATACATAGTTTTCTATAATAAAATAATTCCATAAAGTTATTATGCCATTTAACTCCTGGCGCAGTCTAGCTTTAAGTGACTCCACTGAACCAAGGGTTAACCAGAAACTTTAATCAGAAAAATTCTTAAGAAAAGAAAAACAATTACCCTAAGTTTCATTAAATGTTGCATTCATAAAATAAAATATATGATTTTTCATTTAATAAAAGCAATAAATAAAAAGATAAAGATCAGTCACACTGGCTAAAACAAAAACGTAAGGAAAACATATTTATACATTTTAATATGCATAAAAAATTGTATTCAAATTGATCAAACTATTCCGGAGTAACCGACATATATACTCTGGTAACCTTTTTTTGAAACCGCTTAAAATGGTTTAAATGATATTTACTAATTATGCAAGGGATATTTGCTACCAAAAAATTTACGAGGCTTTTAAAGTAAAACCATATATTGCAATATCTATGGCTTTTCCCTAACGTTGCTTACTTTATCATTATCGGATCGATATTCTTAATACTATTTTTAGATTGGTTTTTTCTATCCACAAGTCTGCTAAAAGAAAGTTATTTATTTTGTATTGGATTCCTGTATCTGACCATACAGTTTAATTTTGAAAAAGAGCGGATTTTTTCACTCCCACTTCATTACGAATCCTGATTTTTGCTACTAATTTTTATTTGAATCTTTATAAATATTCTTAAGCAATGGAATATTATTAAAACTAAAAATATCAGTTAATTTAGTCATCATTTTATTCAAACGTCACTGTTTAATTGCTCTTCCCTTTTTTCGTCTTTTATTAGCAATTTTAAAAATATAATTTCAATATGCAACTACATAACATTCTTTTTAATAAGGGATATATACTAACTGCCCTTTTTATTTTTTTTTATTTTAGCCTTTTGCGCTATAGCGATAATTTGTCAGCCTGCCCTCATCACAATACAACCGCTTAAAGAGCGTTGCTTTCACGATATAGACGCATCTACAAAACGTTCAGCATTAAAACACTCAATAAATCAGACTTCTATTATTTATTATGGGCAATATTTAGATCTATGCTATTAAGAGTGCATTGCTTCTGAACAGCTAGGGGCAGTCTGTCGGCTGACCTTGGAGAACAGAAAGTGGAAGGCGGAGCTTAACCAGTTCCCACTACCGTCATTGCGACTCATTTCGATGCGAACGTATTTAGAATATTTCCTTGGCGACTGCTTTGTAGTGATGGGAAATCTAGATCTTTTTAAAGATCCGGGTCAACAGATCTGGGTCAGTTTAAAGACCCGGATCAGCGATCCGGATCTCGGATCTCTTCAAATTCATTAAAATAGGCGGGCCATATTCGTCATATTAGGCATTGGGTAGCTTCATTCATCTGAAAACTTTGTAAGCATGCAACATCGGTTTTATAGACAGTACTGTCCGAACATTTTTTTAGTTTTTCGCGACGAGTAAAATGAGTGGCGACTTCACCAGTCTAGTTTTTGTTTACAAACTTTAGCGATTTACAGGGGCGTTTTAAGTGAAACAATAATTTTTAAAGATATTATGAAATATAGATTTTTATATTTCTTTTTATTAACTATCATCCTATTATCATTACTAATTATAAGACCATCTGAACTTCAATATACACATCGCATAAAAAAAGTAGAGATTTAAATCTATTTTCTAATCCACACAACATAAATCAAGTTTTAAAAGACTGGTGTAATATGATGTTTTTACAATGATTTACGAAGTAACAAGCTAATCAACCCCAAATTAAATTTTTACATGAGATTCTGGCTATACAGAAATTCATATTTCATGGCAATCAGCATTCAACAAGCTAATGATGGACCGACCCATCCACCCCATCATCCTGCTCTTCTTATCAATCAGACCGGTTCGAAAATCGCGTTATATTGGTCGTCCACTCCGCGGTTCAGCTCCCGACTCGAGACCTACAAACAATGATGATGCATTGAACGAACCGAAGAACTGACTGAACCATAGACAAACGCACCTGGACGCTTCATTCCGCTTTGTCTCTATTTCAAAGAGTCGTGATCTGGTTCGCAATATTTTCAAGACCCGGATCCTGTGGGTCAGTATAAAGATCCGGATCAGTCGTGAACGATACGTCTGTACTGCTTTGCTTAAATTATTTCAATATTTCCGTACATCGCCCGGCAAAGTTGGAAGTTGGGCGGTTGTATGGAATTTTTCAATGCAGTCTCATTTATTTAGATCTTTTTAGGAGTAGGTTTCTTAGGGACTGTCTTATTTAAATTATTTTGTTTTGTGTTGTGTCCAGGCCGAAAATATATTGGAGATGTTATGTTGAGTTTTATGTTTAGACAAAGGCTGGCACGTAAATTTAATATTTTAAA
This sequence comes from Kuschelorhynchus macadamiae, assembly GCA_030620095.1. Lineage (NCBI taxonomy): Eukaryota > Metazoa > Arthropoda > Insecta > Coleoptera > Curculionidae > Kuschelorhynchus > Kuschelorhynchus macadamiae. The sequence goes on along the minus strand of JAUTXW010003136.1, from coordinate 205,231 downwards.
GAGCATATCTTATACTTACTTATTTTATACTAGCCTAAGAAAAAAGTTATATGACTGGAATAATTGAAAGTATTATTCATATCTTAAAAACTCGTTTAAAAAAAATTTAGCTCCAGAAAATACCTGAAAGCAAATACCATATTAGTTTAAATTTTTCAATTATTTTATAAAAAAAAATTAAATTTTGTTTTATAAAATAAAATCTGGAGCTACTTAAAAGTAGGTCAATTATGAATTTGGGCGGTGACCATATGGCGGACAAATTTCGTTATTGATAAAGTTTCGAATAAAAATCGGTATTTGGAATATTTAGGAGTGCAAGTTATGACTTTTTTTTGATTGAATCTTTTTTCCTTTTTTTTAACTTTATTCCCCTTCCTTTTCGTAACCCCATTCCCAATCTTGATTTAGCTTTCATAATTCCAGATATTCTTAAAGCAGCAATCTTTTGACCGATTGGTGCCTCAGGTGACTCGAATCTTTCAAATGCCCTTAATGCCAATACCTGATCCGCTTCGTTGCGATGTTTTAAATCAGAAAATTTATAGTAAGCACTATCGTGTTGTTTGTAAGCTTCGTCTAAAGGATTTTTGCTCTTATCTCCTCTAACCAACTTTTTCCTAGTTTGGTTCCTGGACCACAATAATTATATGATGGAATGTGTAATTCGAATGGTAACTTGTTAATTAAAGTGTTTAACGAACCACTTCTCATCATGAGCTTTAACAGGTCTATTATGTCTACATCTACTCCGTCTTCCCATTTTATATATGCTCAAGTTGATTGAGGTCATATATTTAAATGAAAAACCTGAAGATATTTCTCAGATACACATTGATTTTCCTAAAGTGTGGTTAGAAAAACAATCTTTCTCGTTGCCAGTCAAACATCATGATGTCAACTTAAATAATTTTAAAAAGCACGGAAAGTTATTTGGGGGGTGTTCGAAAAGAGCTTTAATTGTAGGACCTTCTGTTTCAGAAAAAACCAATGTGGTTGCTGCTCTTTTAATGTCAGAAAATGGTTTACGTTTTTGAGAATGTATATATTTTTTTAAAATCCTTGTACCAAGCAAAATATGAGTTTTTAAGAAACGTAATGCAAACTATTAAAGAAATAGGATATTTTGAGTCGACAAACGAAGAAGACATTGTGTCACCTGTCGACGTAAAACCTAACTCTGTAATAATTTTTGATAATATTGTTTGCTGTAATCAAAGTATTATGCGAGATTACTTTTCCTTTGGACGACATAAAAACACCGATTGCTTTTATTTGTGTCAAACCTATTCTTCAATTCCAAAACAACTAATTAGAGATAATGCAAATTTATTAATTTTATTTAGACAAGATTATATTTATGATGACCATGTCACCCCAGATATGTCATTCGAACTATTTAAAAAAATGTATTCGATGTGTTGGAAATCTAAATATGATTTTTTAGTTATTGATAAGGATTGCAGTTTAAAATCTGGGAGATATCGAAAAGGATTTGACAGTTTTATACATTTTTAAAACATATATAATATCTAACCTTTACAATGGACTTTAGTTTAAGACTCGTCATATTTTAGTCAACATGAATGTAAAAATTGCATAAGAACTGGTAGAAGCTCGAAAAGCTGTTAAACGAAAATATCAAGCACTAAAATCAGGTTTAGCAGATAGTAAAGTTCGACAAAAAAAAGAATTAAAACCAATAACTGAGCCTTTGCAAGAATTAATTAAAACAATAAAAACCGAACCCTTGGTAAAACGAGAACTTACTTCACCATCACTTTTTTTAACTTCAGAAATCGGTAAACGTAGTTTTTCAACTACAAAAAAAAATGACCAGGAAGAAGACAAACGAATATTTATAATAAATATCTTTCTCATGATATTCCATCATTTCTACAAGATGAAGACATTTTACAAAATTATAATGAAGATGAGTTCTTAGATGAACCAACTGGTACTCAACCCAGTCGTTCATCCGAATTATCTTTTATTGAACCAACGGCAGCAGATATAAGACAAGAAATGCTTGAATTAACTAAAAGAGTGTTTACGATACGTATATCGAAGTGTATCGCCCACTCGTAATTTGTTGATGACTCGATTAAAGGAAGTCGTGAACTAGATCATACAGATAGTTTTCTTCACGACCCTTTACTAGAAAAATGGAAAATCGGATATTCTACTGTTGAGTTTAAGGATGAAAACTTAAAACTTAAGATCTAATTTATAAGGGCACTACTGGTTTGTACGAACTACTTTTTTTTAAAGATCCTAGAGGTTACAAACCTGATGATGTAGAAGATTATTAGACATATTAAAACGAATAAATGCTTAGAAAAGAAATTGTGACCCCAAAGAGCAAGTTCAAGGAACCACAGATCCGAAATACATAACCATCATTAAACCACATTTAATAAAAAAAAACCTTATTAAACCTACAAGATCTTCTGCATCTAGCATCTCAAGTATCTCTAGTTTCAGTACTTAAAGCAAGTTAAGACCTCCTCAGAGACCACGATCCTCGTCATCAAAAAAAAGGCGGACCAATGTTACTACCTAACAAAAAAATTGACTATATTTATTTCGACAATATCAATGAAATAGTTGAAAGATTGAAACTACTTGTGTCATCGCAAATGGCGGGTCATACAGGTCATCAAAATGAAAATGTGTCAATTTTAGAAGAGAGGCAAAAGTAATTAAATAAAAACACTGTATTGCAACAAAATATTTATTACTCGTAGGACTTTTACGCCAATATGTCGATTGACAAATTTGGATCACATATATTAGAGAGAGATAAAAATAATTAAATATAAATGCTTCTCAAATGTTAAACGTTATCAACATCCCCAAAACAAATTTGTTTTATAACATTGTTATGCCCTTTATTAAAACCTATGATGCATTTGAAAGAAGTTATCAACTACTTTAAGATGGAAGATTAATATATAAATTTCCATTTACTTCAGGTGAAATAATAAAAGAGGAGTACCCCAAAGATGGGATTTTGTTAAAAATAAACAATATTTCTATTCCGTAAGGAAAGCCAATATATATCAATCAGAATGATGCAATTAGTTTTCATCCTCAAGATAGTGTGACTATACCAACTTTTTATGATGAATTAGTAATAAAATTTCCGATAATTATTGAAACTTAATCATTGTCCAATTTCAGTCATGAGCAATAGAATTAAAGAAGATGTTGTTAATGAACTTCATAGACCAAGCAGAAAAAAATATAGACAAAGAAGGGTTATTGTAAAAGGAATAAATGATCTATGGCAAGGTGATTTAGTTGAAATGTTACCATACTGCAAATCAAATAAGGGATACAGATACATTGTTATAGTTATCAATGTATTTTCAAAATTTCTGTGGGTAGAACCTGTTAAATCAAAGTCTGCAAATGACGTAACTTTGGCGATGCAAAAAATATTACAGAGAGCAGAATATAAACCGAAAAATTTACAAACTGATATGGGAAATTGGTTTTTTATTACAAATTTTCAAAATTTAATAGTTAAATTTAACATAACTCAGTACAATACTTACTCAAACATGAAAGCTGGTGTCGTGGAGAGTAAATAGAACCATAAAAACTCTAATGTGGAAAAGGTTTAGTATACGTGAAAATTATAAATGGGTAGACATTTTACACGTGTAAAAACCTATAATAATACAGTCCATTCCCCTACTGGAAAAAACCATCTGAAATCAATAAAAACAATGAAAAAGAAGTTCTGACATCATCTTGTACATATAAGAAAACAATTGACCCTAGAAAACCAAAATTTAAAATCGGTTACTATGTCCGAATTAGCAAACAAAGAGAAACTTTTACAAAGGGTTACACTCCTAATTGGTCAAATGAAATTTTTAAAATATATGAGGTTAAATTGACAAATCCTAGAATGTATTTAATTAAAGATGAAAACAATTTAGAAATTAAGAGAGCCTTTTATGAGCAGGAATTACAAAAGGTCAAATATCCTGACGTGTACCTAGTTGAAAAATTTATAAGGCGAAAATGAAATAAAGTTTTAGTGAAATGATTAGGATTAGATAAAACTCATAATTCTTGGATTCTTAAAAATATGCATTGTAATATATTTTTAAAAATTTTTTATTTTTATATACAAATAAAAGATTGCCAAGTACTTAATAGTTTTATTTCAAATATTTATTTAAATACATTAAATCTTTTCTTTCCTTTCTATGTTCTTTATCTAAAATATTGCTAATAATTTTTTCGTACTCCAAAATCCTATTCTTAAATCTTCGAAATTTACATATTCGAGCATGTCTATATGCAAACTTCCACTTTACTAATAAATGAACTTTATTTTTAGCTTCATTAATATGCACTGATTTCTTCTTAATATTTTCTTTTTACGGTATTTTTCTTTAGCTTAACATTTTGACTGTTGGTGTTGGCTTGGATTAAGAACATTATATACATTCGTTAACAATTTACCTCCCTCATTGAGATTCGAAATTTAGTACATATTGAAGTATTCTCGAATTCTTGGTTTCTAAGTATTTTAAGCCTATATTCAACAAGTTCTTGCAGTTCGCATAATTTATCCATGGAATCACACGCAAGGCAAAAATAAACTCGGTCTTCTTTTTGAATTCTTTTTAAATAATAGGAATAGAATTAATTTTTTCAAAATATAAAGTAATGTCACCAATAATAACCGGAAACGAGTCGCTAACTTCTTCCAATCTTCTTCATTAAAACTAATATAAAATCCATTTTGACTTTCTATTTGCATTGTTGGTGAAAAATCATCTAATGGCAATCCAACACGAAGAAACTTTGAGGCACAATTGTTCAGTTTCAGTTCATAAATTTTAAATTTAATAAGTTTTTCAGTTAATTTTTTGGAAACTTCACTTTCACTGTTCATTTTAGAATTTAACGAATATACACTTGCTTGGGTAGTTTTACTGCACATTGTGGTTGCTATATTTAAATACTTCATATACAAAGAACTCGAAAATAATAGTATTGTAATTTAATTTATATCGGTAATAAATAAACTCCAGAGAAGTTAATATTAAAAATACCAATAAAGTTATTATAATATATAATATGTATGACTATCAAAATGAGTAGAATTTTAATTAAATTCGCATGAAGTGTTTTCTGCAAATTTTTGAATCCAGATAGTGTCAAAAATCGTATTATTATAATAATAATTTAAAATTTTGAAAAAATTACTGTCTTTATCAGCTTGTTTTATCTGGTAAGAAAAAACTACTGTACTATTGTTCATTTTTTCAGTTTTCATGAAATGGCAAGATTCGGGCCATACTGTTTCAAATTTTTTTAAAAACATATTTCGCTTTTTAGCACTTTAGATGGATGATAAACAAATATAGTTTTTGCGAAAATTGCGTACAATAAGATATAGGTATGCATAATAATGCAAACTGGATTAAATAAAGGCAATATGTTTAATATAATACCAAGAAGAGAATGGTTATAGTACAAGAACAAGTAAATTTAAATACTTTTGCAGAAATTTTCAATAATACAAAATACATTTTAAATTTTTACATTTTAAATAATGACTAATAACTATTTTTGGAAAACAAATAATTTTAGACAAAAATATTAGTATTGACAATTTTCATTAGCACACTTTAAAATAAGCCACAAAATGGTAAAGATATATGAAAAAAGAGATAAATTAAATAATGAAATTAATTGTCATAAAATCTATTATTTACATTTTAAACATATAAAATCATTTTATAACTAATAAATTTCATTTAGTACTTATTCATACGTACACAATAGTAAAAAATAAACATAAATTAATGCTTCTGGAAAACTAAGTAATTATTCTTAATACTTTAAATGTTGACTGATCAAAAAAATGGTGAACAAACAAGTCAATATACAAAACATCGTTTTCTAGGTGCCTATTTTGTCGTTAGTACATTTAAATACATATTGTTCTTTGTTTTTTTCTACTTTTCGAAAACCACAAACATACAGCCAAGTCGCAGATTTTAAAATATTTATGTTTATCAATAAGACAGACATCATATATCCACTCAAATATTTCTGCACCACAGTAAAAACATCTGCAATTATCATTATATGAAGTGTAGTAAAATCCTGCTCTTGCTAACACTTCAGGTTTCAATTTTCCGTTCCAATTTTTAAATGAGGAAAGTCGTTTTTCATAATTTCTATAGAAATTGTTGTAAATTTCAGAATCAAAGCTTTCTAAACACATATTTACTTCAAGTACTAAAGCAGTTAAAGAAACAACTGAAAACTGACTACGAGTTCTTCTGATATTTAGTATAACCTGTAACCTTGAAAATTAAAATAGGAAGGAAAAATTGAATTTAAAAATTTGAAAGGTCTTCATGGTTCATTGATCATTCGTTAAAAGTAATATCCTGATGACCTCACTCAAGTGTGTCGAAGGTGTTAGGAATTTTAAATCTTTTATCATCAGAAGAACTTAAGGACAATTTACTTACTAATTCGGTGCAAATTGTATGTCAACGAGATTTAAATACATTTTACAGAAGGTTTTTGAGTTATTTTCAACATCTTTGTAATGAACAAAATCTAATTGTTTTTTAATAGTACTGGTTTTCTGGGCCTTCTTAAGAGTATCACTCTCCGTTTTGACACAATATGCTTTTGCTGAAGTGCCGTAAAAACACTTTATCGGTTCACCAGCATATTCATCTTTAAACTTCCCTATTACAGATCTGGTTATTGGCATTTCATGAATATTATTTGGTTTATAATTTGATGTTTCAAATTTTTCTATATTACGTTTTAAATATTCATACACATTGTATTTCTAATATGAAAGAGTCTGTGCCATTGCACAAAAGTTTAACTTCATCTTCATAAAGACGCTTCAAAAAGTTATAAAAAAAATCATACATTACAGTTTTTGAAATATCTAAAATTGAAAATCCTACGTAAATTAGCTTATATTCTACTAAAACTTTTTGCATTTGGATAGCAACTAAATTCTCAGAAAACACTGTTAAATCTTTAAAATACGGTTTGGCAATTAGACTTTCTGCGCCATCTTTCTGTGAGCTTTTGACCACTGTGTAACTAAACTTATATCAATTCTTTTATCGACATTTTACATAGTTTTTCCGTATAAACTGTTATTTGCTAATTTATAATTATTTTTATCAAATCCATTTTAGACTCATTGCGTAGTTTTGTATTCAAGTCAATATACGGTTTTAACCATGGTCACTGAGTAATCCCTAAAACTCTATGTACCTCAGTTAATCAATCCATGTTCAATGCACTGTTTTAAAAGTGTATAATGAATAACATATTTTACTTTATCTTTTAAATTTGGTATTAACTTTTTGCAATTAGATTTGGGGGGTTTATAATTTCAGGACAAAAAGGAATGTCATGTAAGTCCGTCGGATACTCCAAATCAACTTCAAGGACATAGCCTTTCTCAGAGGAGTCGGAAAGGTTTGTAATATCTAAATAGTCTATTTCTGATTTTGAAAGCCATGTAATTTTTTTTTGGAAGATATGGAGACATTGCTTATCTATAAAGATTGGTAGCATCGAGATACATAATAAAATTAGTAGGTTTTAAAGGATCAAAATCAGAAAGAAATAAATTATTGGCAACGGCTTTTCTACATGCGCAAGTACTAACACCTCCTCGCACACTACTTTTAAAAAATGTAACATATCAGGGTCCATCCGAAGTTCTAATTGAACGCCTGATTAGCGTAGACAGGAATCAAAACTCAAACCGGGAAATGTATAATAAAGTGCCAGGTCTAATTTATAGGTGTTCATACCAGTCTTTCTACAATTTTGAAAAATATCTGCTAAAAGTAAAACATCTCATTTTAGGTAAATATTAGAATAATCACCTAGGGTGTTACAGTTAAAATAATTTCCACACTTTTGTTGCCCTTTCATATTTTTTTTTACTAATATGTTCATTCGTCAAGTCATTATAAAATTCCTCTTGTTCAGGTAATCCGGTCTTATTTAATTTGGTAAGGTCTTTAATGTTATTGTACGGAAATACCTCCTTTAGTCGAATATATTTAAAATTTTCAATGTCAGTAAAACATTTATGAACTTCTATACAGTGATTATCACTTAGCTTTTCAGATAATTTTGCAAGGGAATAAGGTAAAAATTAAAAAGAATCAATAAATCTTAAATTTATATCCTTACTTTTTTTAATTCCAATTTTCGGTTGTAATAATTATCTACTTCTATATGTTTCTGAAAGAAAATATATTTTTTTTATTTTGTGCTATTACCGACAATTGCTCTTGACTGTGGCATATATTTTTTATAAATAAATGGGAATCGTAATTTTTTAAATTATAAAATATAACTGGAATAAAATATGGTTTCGTATAATTTAAGTTGCACAAGGAATGTGCAACTTCTCTATATTTTCCGGTTATATGGCAATGGTCTGCCACTTTTTCATTATCATTTTTAAATAGTTGGTTGCAAATGTGACAGTCGCTTGAATACTGATACCTCAATTTTTCTGGTTCAGTTTTTTAAAGTTTCCTAAATACCTAATATATAAGTCATGAACCTTTTTCTAGAAAATTTATAAACACTTGAGCACAATTAGGTCCTCTATATAATTCTAGCTTTGAAACATTATCATTTTAAGTAATATGCAAATGAATAAAAGACATGTTCAAATTTTTTAACAGTGTAAGTTTTATCTAAACATAACTCTACATCATCGGTGCTATCAACAGATTTAAGTATACATTCAAAATCGGCATATATGACAAAAGGAACTTTTGATTTTGAATATTTTCAAATTTAAGAATATGTCCCGGTACATTTTTCTCAAATTTGTCTTCTTTGCAATCTTTTGATGTTAAATTTATTCTACAAAATCGCAGTCAAAAGTATTATGTCTAGTTAAATATTCTTCTGAACTAAAATACTGAAGACACCCATCACATAGATATTTTTTTCCATTATGTTTTGAAACTTGACTTGATATTAATATACTTAAATCAGAAATATAACAGTAGTGAAAATTCCCATCATCATCACTAATTAATAATAAATTAATATGGTTTGGTTTTTTAGATTTTGAATAATGTAGAGGACCTATTACTTCATAACTAAACCTAAAGTTTTTTCTAAGAATAAATATTAATAGATATATTGTTCTGTCTTTCAAATTTTTCTACGTTCTTTAAAGCTATAGGAAAGTAAATACCTGAAGTATCCAAGATTGTTTCGAAGTGCGGATATGATTGGATTTCATATTCCAATCCAGTTGGAGGATATATTGCAGCTATCACACACCACGCCAAACAATAATTATCCTGATTTCGAAGACTAATAATAGCTCACTTAAACTCGATTTCTTCCGGTAGTGGAATGTGGCAAGAAGATCGCAGTGGATTATATTTGTTGAAATTCATTTCTAGATGCAAATGTTTCAAAAGAACCCACCCTGCAACAAAAAAATTTATTAGAATATATTAGAGATTTTTTTTAATAAAATATAAAATGGTTTTCAAATATTTAAAAAATTGCCTGAATCTTTTTCTGCTAAATCATCAGCCTTTCGGTCTATTATTTCACACATTTCATTGATGTTCGATATAATATCTGAGGTGGTACAAATAACTTTAAAAGGAGTATTGAATGACTTGATTGCGTGACCTCCGTTACCAGGATTGAAGTAAATGCCAAATAATTCCATATTTAATTTTAAGGATGTATGTGTGTCAAGAAATTTTTCTATTAAGCTTCTAATTTTGTCTGATATATCATTGAAAAACAGTTGAATGTTTACATATAATGCTTCTGCTAAAATTCTGTAGGATATGATTCTTTTATCAAAAGCAGATTTAATAATTTCTACTCCACTTTCTTCGGCACTCAAAGCTATGTTATTCTTATGTGTATTGGTTCGAAGGTGGCTACCCCATAATGATGTTCTAATAGATTTCTTACAGTGTTCACAATATTTATTGCTTTCGGAAAAAAGAGCATTCTCTAACAAACTTAAAATTAGAATAAAAAAACACCAAGTAAATTCAAAATACGTTTACAGTGCAAAAATAAAAAAGTGCTGCATTGACATGAAAATAGATTTAAAATAGTGAAGTCAGTGCTGTTGATATTCCATAGAAAATGTCACGCCTTAAAATGACTCTAAACCTGCAAATCGTAACTTAAATTTACATGTAAAATAGGTGCAATCGTAATAAACAAAATGGATACCCATAAAATTTCGTCACTCTAACTGAAAACACTCTTCACATTTGAATATAGAAAAATTTTACAAGTTGAATAGATAAATTAAAATATTAGGTATTACGAGTTTTAAAAACAATGTATTGCTTTGCGTTGCCAGGCATAAAAAAAATGTAGAATATACTATAAAAAATAAACTCTTACCTTCTTTTTTTTCAATCTTTGCTCCGATGAATTTTCCAAAACTTCTAGTTGTTGTTTGCCTCTGGCTGATATTTTTACACACTTATTTTTTATGTGACAAATTAAATTGTCTCTTCTAGTAAAAAATTTGTTACAGTTTTAACATTTAAGATTCATTTTGGTTTGAAGTAAAACAAAATTTGCCTTAACTACTTCTCTTCTTGGGAAGCAGTCATTAAGTTTCTTACGTACTGAGTGAAAACTGTAGGAACTAAATTTAAATAGGATTTTAAAAAAGGTTATAGGGAAGAGGGGGCGATAAAAAATGTGTGAATAATTTTTAATCCGTAGAATCTGCCCACCCATCAAATATACATTTAATTTCATTCCAAATTTCCTTTTGTTCCTTATCGACAGAATTATTTTTTAACTGGGAGTCAAACAAGTTGTTTAAATAAAAGCCAAAAGATTTTAATTTTGACAAAGTAATCCGTGATTCCCTACTTTTAGTTTTTTTTTGAATGCCAAAATGAAATTTTTTGACGTATCGTATGTCTGTTTGCGTCGAATTTGTCCAATGAAAATAAAATTGCTCAGGCGTTTTTGGTTATGGAGAACATAGTTGCAAATTTGTATTTTTATTAGGCGTAAATTCTGTCTGAGAAATATCACTATACTGGGACCCTTGGAGAAAAATTGGACTTCTCTGCCCGCAAGTGATATCACGATCAGAATCCTGATAATTTTTTACAATTTGGGATAAAACAGAAGGGAAATTCGGAGGTGAATTATTTTTAAAAGTGTCATTGTTTCGACCAACTGAGAAAACCGAACCTGAAGGTGACCTATTTTTTTTAGAACAATTGTTGGTCAGAGGGTCAACAGAAGATTTGGAATTTGAAACATTTTCGGTAACGTTTAAATATTGCAAATTGTTAACGCAAGGTATGGTATCAATATTAAAATGAAAATCTTCTGAATTTGAACTGTCTTGTGATTGTCGGCCGAAAATATACCTAAATAGTCTTTCGATTATGTCATGTCTTCTAAATTCTTCATTAAAGTGTAATATATCTAAATCGGAATTAGTTTCTACGAGATTCTCAATCGGTTACCAGTTGCTTAATCCCTCAGTTACTAATTCTGGTTTAAATTTAACGCATGCTAAATTTGAATTAGAATTTTGAGAAGAGATATTGCATGATTTTTTTTGAAGATCCTATACCCAAGTAATCTTTAAATTTAGACATGTCTTCTAAAATTTTGTCAGTTGGTTCGTTAATAGGATTAGAATTATTATCCTCTAAAAGATTAATTAACTCTTGGGTCAGGATATTATTAGAATTAATTGTTTGCAAGTTCTCTTCAACAATATTTTTTTATTTATAGAATAAGAGTATTATTTTCCACCATACTTTGCACCATGTCCCTGAAAGATCGGCTTATTTGGCTTAAATTATCACTTAAATTTAGAATTGCAGGAACATACACATTTTGCAAAATTTGAACTTTTTACCCTCCATTTTTGTAAATTTGTAAAAATGTAAAAATAATCGTATATGAAACGGAACGGAGAGAACGGGAAATATTTTAACTCGACAATGTTGTGTTACGACGTTAAACAAAACTTAAGAACTGCTTAACTAAAAGCATAAGACAGTCGAGTTTATAAAGAGAAATCGAAGGTTTCTAGACTGGTTTATTAAAGGTTAATGCAATGCCTACATGCAAGTCTCTAAACATGACCTCGTTCACATGTCCGCTTCCCTGGTATAAATTCATTTTAACTCCCACATTTTTTAAAATAGTGATATATTTTAACCAACCGTTAACCAGAAAGTATATTAAAATTAATCGCGAAGAGCAAAACAATTTTTGGCCATTCTGAATGTTCGAAATATGAATCTGAGAATAAATCTCAACAACACTATGGATTTTTTTCTCTAACAGTAACAAGAACACCGCAAGTTTTACGGCTGAAGATCTCCAGCGTTGAAAATCGCACGTCGGATTGGTCGAGCGCCGCACGGTTTCATTCGCATTGTTCGAAATAACTTAAGAATAGTGCAGCAACCACTCCCTGAAGAATCTGTGGAATAGCCTCTGGGTAATCAAGAAGGGCGTCTCTCTTCAGGGGTGGCATCATGAACGAAGACGTCCTCTTCGTTTGCTCAGAACTCGGAGGGTAGGCAGAAATTCTCCGCCACGATTTCCACCCCCGTTTCCACTGCAACATGTGGGGCCAGGACCGGAGCAGGTGGATGAAGAACAGCGTCACCCTGAACAAGGAAGGCGTCGTCTAGAGCGGCCGCGGGAACAAAGACGCCCTATCCATTTGCGGAGGCCTAAGTGGGTAGGCTGAAATTCTCCGCCACAAACTCCACCGGAGCAAGTGGGTGAAATTTCTTCAACCAGTGGGCCTGACATTCCTCCTATGAGTCAGAAAAATATATTCGATGGTCCAATAATGGCGGCAGAAATGTCTCAGAGTGGTAAGTTAAGTAAAATATTAAGCTTAAAAACTTGTATTATGATTTTTTGGAGAATGTCTAATTAATTTTGGGCCTTTCAGAACAATCGGACTATGACGAATAATGCTGCACCATGCCCGTAGAAACTGAGTGTTTGAGTGTACTGTTTAGTGTATATAAAAACAGAAAAATTAGTGACAGTGTTAGTTAAATTATTAGAGTGCTTAGACATAATAGAAAAAATAATGAAAACAATATTTAAGAGACAATTAAATTATTTCAAAAATCATTTTAAGGAATCTCCATGTATCTAGTCAACCGTAAGTAATAATATTTTCGTTAAGTTTTGATTATTAATTGACTGCTTAAAAAAATGTACACATTTTTTTTTTATTTGGACATGTAATATTTGTGGTAATTTTTGCTTTGTTTATTTCACATACCTAACACGTTTATTGTATATAGGAATATAAATATTTAGTTGCACTACATATTTAGTACAATAGGAACAGTCTGTTAAACTATTAAAATGCTTAGAGACAAGTGAAAAGAGTGCTAAAGAACTATTTTTAGAGACAATAAAATTAGAAGTAGTGTTCAAAGATGTATACAAAATTTAAACAAATGTTTAATAAGTTGTAATATTTTGGTTACATTATGTTTTAATTAAGTGCTTAATAAAATGCACACGTCGTTTTAGTAAATTCATAGTCTCTTAAAGAAATTCGGAAAAGCAGATTTAAATGATCTAGTAATAGCGCAGTTAAAAATATTAGTGTTTAGTAATAGTATTTTATATTGTGGTTTTCAACAATATTTGAGCAAGTACTACATTACAGATAGACAAAATAACACACCAAGCCCTTTTTTAATTTACATACATAACAAGTAAAACATATATTGACTTGTATTTGTATATAGCTTAAAAAATATACCTGTCTTTTTAGTCACCTAATAAGCTCCAGACTTATTAACTGGGAGTTGTTTTATTATAGTGAATGTAATAATACCATACAAGGCTATATTATAACACTAATTTGTAATTATTTGAAAAATATAACCTTAATAATATCGAAATGTTATATATTTCGGTTAGCTGTATTTTCACGAATGTCGGCATCTGCATTCTGACATAGGTATAAAAATAAATCAAAAACAAACTAAGATTCAATATTTTATTTTGTATTAGCTACAAGTGAATTTAAAGTTGTAGATGTAATGTTACAATAATGTCTTAAATTGTAAATCATATTTTTACGGGCAATATTTTCATCCCCAAATAACGGATTGAAACGATTGTTGGGACAATTGTAACCATGGATAATATCCATCAGATAAACTTATACGGAGATGAAAATATCAGCCCTTAGTATAATAGTCCCATAAACATGTGAATAGTCCAGATTATAGGCAATACTTTTTAATGTTAAAACTAAAAAATAAATTACGTTTTTGGAACTTCGTCAACTTCTATTTAAATTGTATTTACATTACAAAAAACCCAAATGTCTGGAAGTATCATCTGATACAATGATTTCGAACAAATTGCACATCTAATATCTAAATCTGAATATCTAACACTTGGTTTATAATGAGTGTTTAAGTTCGTGAGAACCATTTCCAAGAGACAATCGATGTATGTAATAACATAACATATTTTTTTAAGTCTAATACCGTACGAACTATCACATAACTTTGAAAAATACAAAATGTTTTATGTATGAAATGTTCTCGAAAAATCAGTACTATGGCCTTTTTTGCCGTTGCATTTTCATCAGCTTGGTCAATTTCTAAATCTAAATCATCCGATTCAATGTCATTTGAAATAAAATTATTTACATCTTGAAGCTCCAAACGTTCTCCTTCGGCAAGGTTGACGTTAACACAGTCATAAATGTTCACCACTTTCGTCCACATTAGCCATGTTTATAGAGTTAAAATGTTTTAAAATGAACTCTCACTTCACTAAGATTCAAGTTTTTAATTTTCATAAGGTGGCAATAATGCGAAGGAATGGTTTCAGAATTAAATAACAAAATGATAAAGCAATATACTTTTCTACCCAATGGACACGTTAAAAAACTGTCTGCGGTCCACTCGACGAAACAGTTAAGGCAAAATTTATGATCACAAGAATTAGGTCTGCATCTCTTCATTTTTTAAAGGTATATAGCAAATAGGTCATTTAGACATTTGACAAGTTTCAGAAATGTTTGTTACCTTACATTTACAACTTTAAATTGAAGCAGCAAAATCGTATTTACCCCTTTTAAGCTTTAGCTTTAAAAGGGGAGTCTCTCGGAGTAATCTTATATTATTGGTTATAGCTTAATGAATAACCTTCGGCGACAAGGCTAAGTTAACGAACTCGATTAAATAGTATTTAATATTAGAGAAGAGGAGGAATAGATAAAATTTTAAAATGATAGGGAGGAGGAGGAGTAAATGCATAATCAGGTGGATGAGGAGAGGCTTCTCTTCTTAAATAACTACTCTTTTGTGTTTGGGTATACGTTTGCCTTTCTCAGATCTACAGCCGTGACGTCGCTTTTTTTGTAACAATTCATTTTAGTTCACAGCTTTGATATACCTATATCAAAACGTTGCTTCACCTTCATAATATTTGTTACCAACCAAGCAGATTTTTTTTCACTTGCCCTGGCGTCCTTTGATTTTAGTCTTTCCCAAGCACGTTGTTCAACCTCGTGATCGGTTGATGACGTAAACTTAAATTATTTTGGTTTTCTGAATACGCTCTATTGTGTTTCTTACACCCGGCATGTAATGGATTAATTTCTAAATCACCTCTCGCTAATCGCTTTGCAAGTTTAGTGCCTGTCTCACAATATTGGTACCCGGAAAGATGTAACTCAAACGAAAGTTTATTAATTAATTAATTCATTTTGACACACCCAGTCTTAACTGAATGTTGAGAGCGTCCACTTCATTTGACGGACAGCATTTTAATGAATTGTAAATCCGATTGTTCGAAATAAAACGCTTTTTTTGCGAAAATGCGTATCGTAAAGCTGAAACATAAACTAGAAATAGATAATCTTGATGCAAAAGTTGAATCTGGGCACGTAGGGAAGAATGTGAGACGACGGCACGGTCCTTTTTTACCATTATTAATTCGTGGATTGCTAATAGGACCTTCTAATTGTGGAAAAACCAATGTTATGTGTGCTTTGCTTACACACCCTTTAGGATTGTGCTTTGAAAATTTTTACGTATAGTCGAAATCTCTGTATCAACCCAAATACGAATATCTCAGAAACATTTTCAAACCAATCAAGGGTCTTGGGTATTACACTTTTAGCGATACAACAGATATCGTGGAACATGATATTATACGATTATATTTTAGTATGGGCGACATAAAAACGTGTATAGTTTTTACCTAGCGCAAACCTGTTCCTTAGTTCCCAAGCAATTAGTACGTGATAACGCCAATTTAATTATAATGTTCAAACAAGATGAAATAAATAACTTGAATGTTCAAACAAGATGAAATAACCATATTTTTTCTGATCATGTATCACCAAATGTAACTTTCACACAATTTAACGAGATGTGTGCTAACTGTTGGAATGACAAGTAAGGAGTTATTAATAAAGAGAGTGATCTAAATTCGGCAAGATATCCCAAGGGTTTCGATAACTATATTTAAAGACTACTTAGCTGACTGACTTCAATTTTGACGCTATTTTGTGTCGCCACGGAATTAGTACCACAGTTTTACTAGTTCATCTGTATACATATACTGTATAAAATTTTGTTCCGCCATCTTGGATTCTTATTAAAACTGTACCAGTTGATTCCTATATAACAATTGATTTTTGTGCAAAATTTGAGAAAAATTGGATAAGTGGTTTTTTAGCAATAATTTTTTTTAACATTTCACTAGGTTGCCGTTTTGTTTTGCCATATTGGATTTATTACCAAAATATTACCAGGTCATCCCCACATATCCCCTTAATTTTGTGACCAAAATTTGAAGTCAAACGGTGGTGGTCGCTATGCCGCGAACATGCAGACCGACAGACACACCGACGGAATTGAGAAAGCATGTTTTCGGCATCTAGGGACCCTAAAACATAAAGATCTGGACAGTGACTACGACATCGTTGAACCTACATTTGAAATAAATAAAAATGAAATGGAAAGACTAAAGCAAAAATACATGGAAGATATTAAAAATGTGTCAACAAATGACAAAAATAAGAAAGATAAAGGTTAACATAGAAAGGAAGCTTTCACGGCTTTGGTCAATTAAGAAACCATGGTTCTTGGAACTAAACCGGAACTAAATTGGAATTTCTATCTAACGTTTCGTTTTTGATTGTACGATGCATTTTCAGGGATCTTTACTCCTCGAGATTTGAACACTGAATATTCAGATTTCGTGGAATAAAGATCCCTGAAGATGCCTCGTGCAATCAAAGGCGAAACGTCGGAAAGTAATTCCATTTTGACATGGTCTAGCGCCAAGAACCATCGTTCCTTAAAAAAAAAAGATTGTTTATTACTGTACTGTTATTTACTAATATATATAATTATAAAGTTTTTATTAAAAGTTAAACAATCGTAATTTTTAATACCTCTTTTTTCAACTATTGATGTACAATAATGACTTATGTCTATTTAAGCACTTTTATTTTACCCATAAATCTATAAAAAATTGTTTTTAACAAAAATAATATTTTTGCTCTTCAAAAACCTATAACAAAGGGATCGTTTACATCCAAAAACTATGACAAAGGTTTTGTCTTACTTTAGATTATAGTTTACAAACTACCAATAGAACTTTTTCCAGCATATTAGATGTTCCCTACTTCACATCTTAAACACAAAAAAGTATTTCAGAAAAGTATTCTTAGCTGTAATGTAAATTAACAAACTTACAATATGTTGCTATATTTAAAAATATTAATTAATTTTTAAAACCAAATACTGTAACTATATAACTTCTAAAAGTTAAAAAGAAAAGAGCTATGTTTAAGTTGCAAATCGTCACCAAAGCTTTTTAATCCATCTCTGCCCGGAAATGTTCTAACATAAATTGTGTGTACTCCCAATGCCGGTATAAAATTTGCCGAATTCCGAATGCCGAAAATAAGATGCAATTATTGCACTTACAGGGTCATTTTCTGGAAGATATCCTGGGTTTCTTTTTAAACCAATTAGGAAATGGTTTTGGAAATCACTTAGAAATTTGTTGATTATTGACGTGTTGTATATTTATAATTAAATATAGGTCTTCCAAGTATTAAAAAAGTGGAATAAAACTTCACATTTTTATGAAAGAATTAACATTCCTTTAATATTTCTAAATATGTTTAGTATATTTTTTAGAAAAGAAAAATATGATAATAGACTAGTTTAGGAACATGACTTTGGACTAGTCTTGGAATTTCTTAGAAAAAAAACAGGCATTTGTTCGCCCTTAAGTTCATTTTTAATAGGGAATATTTTTTCCTCATTTTATAGTTGCTAAATACGACCACTACGCCCTTGGGTTTATTCATCTCTATTTTTCCAATCTGTAGCATGACTCAACGTCATTTTTAATAGGGAATATTTTTTCCTCATTTTATAGTTGCTAAATACGACCACTACGCCCTTGGGTTTATTCATCTCTATTTTTCCAATCTGTAGCATGACTCAACGTCGTCATCATTTAAGTTTAAATTTAGTTTTTAATATTTCTATCAGCTGCTTGTTTATATTTTCGTCTTGTTTTTCAGACAAACCGAAAACTACAATGTTTTTATAGATTAACATTGTTCAAGGTTGTTTATCCTCTGCTGATCACGGCTATCATTTTCGGCCGTGAGGTCCTTGAATTCTTTAAATTCCTTTCTAATAGTTTGTTGTTGATTTCGTTTGTCATTTCGTTAAGGGAGAACTGCTCGCAAAAAGTGAAAAACTAGCGACAAGGTCTAGTCAAGTTCTAAATAAGATGAAAAGGTACCTACGTATTAGAAAAACTTTCCTGCACGTCCGACCTCAAAAAAATGGGTTATGTATAGGCAATTTAAATTAGCTTTTGTTTAAAAATGGGTTCAAAAGGGTTCACGCGCTGCAGAAATACAAAGACATGAGTACGATTTACCATTTCAAATTTTACAGTGACGTAGACAAAGGATCAATGCAAGGCGGAAAAGAGCCATTTTGTGGAAAAAAAAATTATATCCGAAGGCATTTACGTTAAAAAGTGGTCGAAAAATGGTCGAAAATGGACAAATCTACTTCCATTTTATAATTCTAGATTAGATTTTTTCATAAAAAATCGCATTTAGCGCCTAACTATACATATTTCCCCATAGAAATCACATTGAAGCTAATACATATCTCTTATAGTTTCAACATAATATTGCATCGGCGGAAGGCTTGTAAATGATCCATAATACTGCGTGGAGCTCCCCCTTAAGACATTGGCGATGTTTTCTTTGTTGAAGGCTGCTATTAAAACCTCCTCCACATCGGAAATGCCTTTTTAAAACTATGTTATGTGAAACGAAAACCAACATTTTCTTCATTTCCTTTGAAAAATGTTGTTGGATACCTAATTAACGTTTAAAACGTTTAAACGTATATGATAACGAATGCTATGAAGAATTTCTTTGTAATATTTTTTATTAATTCGAAAAAATTAGAATCAAAACTACATGTGAGAACACTTATAAACGTAAAAAATTTAAAGAGCAACAGTTAGTTATTTCCGATGATTTCTCAAGCTTTGAATATTTAGTTCCAAGGTAGGTTTGAAAACAGAGATACTAATAAACTAATGTTTTAATACCAAGAAAATGTACGTCAAAACACTTTTAAGTTTACCCTCGCGATTTATTCCAACAGAATAAATATCTGGACACAACTTCTAACAATCCAATAATACATAGGACGCAATTTTTTTGGTAAAAGAATAATATTTTCTTCCGGTTTTTAGACGATATAAAATATGTAAATAATTTAAGTTATTTATGTAAAAAAAGTGATATAAGCAAAACCAAATAAAGAAAGTAAAAGTTTAACTTAGTTGACCCTGAGGGAATAACAGTAAAAAAGAAATAAATTGAAATTACAATAGAAAATTGAACTTAATTTACAGGGTTACTGTCGAGCCCTGAGATCTGAATTAAAAAACAAATATTGTTGAGTTATATAAAAGAAAATAAAATTAAAAAGTATGATATATGTTAAACAGATAAAAATAAAAAATTATTACAACAGGGAAAAAGATTATTATAAAAAAATCGAAAAAATATTAGGCTTTAATTTTATGTGTGGAAATGTTTTTGGCCGTATACGATATAAAGATAGAAATAATGAAAATTTCTATCGAAACACTGTGTACAATTTGTTTTTGTTGTACACAGTGTATCAATAAAAATCACCTACAGTTAATTATATTAATATACTGTAAACAATACGCATATAAAATTTCGCGACTACGTGGATTTTCAACAATCAAACTGCAACTTACAGTCGGACAGAAAACGCGAGAAATAAACTTATAGTGCTACTGCATTTGTTAGGCCGCTAGCGATAAAGAGAAGGTTAATAGACCGACCCAAATGACAAGATAAAGAAAAAAAAGAAAGAAATAAAGTAGGTATATAGAGAGAGTAGATAAAAATTTAAATAAAGTAAAAATATAAAAAGCATAAAGTTGTTTAAAATAAATTTAAAACACACGATATAAATTCCACTAAAATGTAACAAACAATGAATTGTTTTAAAAAACGTTGTTATGTCACAAACCTTGAAATTCCCGCTTGGTCACCTTGAGCTATGTGTCTCCTACGTTCCAACGACGTATACAAATGTACTCTGTCATCCTAACTTAAAACCTCGGAGCTGTTGTGAACGCCGACTCTGGAGGACGGCGTACGCATAAGAATATGTTGCCTTCTAGGAATCACGTTTTCTGCTTCAGGTGTACGCAAAAGAGGACTTCTCGGAGGAGATATATATCCCGACGGAAAATCGGTGGCAACATCTCCAGCGATCTCGGAATCTGCGTTAGAAATGACGTCGTCATCATCGGTCCTGATACCGGAACAAACTGCACCGATTCCCGATCGGCATTTGCCAACATTTTATAAAACACTACATTGCTGGTAAACTCTTTAGAAGTTTTAAGTCGTATACCTGCATGTTTAGATCCACTTTGTACAAAACATTTAATGTTGTCCGGTGCCCCTACTCTGGATAAAGCTACATATAACTGGCCATGAGTAAAACAGGGAACCTTTCAATATACTCTTACTTTTTTAAACGTTTGTTCTTGAGACTTATTTATAGTAATGCAAAATGCTAACCTTAAAGGAAATTGAAAACGGGACACCGGTTGTGGTAACATAGTCAGTAGTGCTATGTTATCAGGGGTTGTGATAACATAGCAGTCATTTTAATTTTAGGTACGTAAACCATTTGTACTGCGGCACTTCCAGTTAAAATTTTACGCTCTACTAAGTTATTAGTCAACGAAGTGACACGCATCCTAGTCCCATTACATTGCCCAGGGGCAACATCAATATTACGTAGTAACATTACTATCACCTCGACTTGTCTTGCTCGGAAAAAACAAGAGCGCACGAGGTATTTTAGTTAGGTCTGCGTGGTATTTAGCCAGAGATAACTCTTTTTAAGATTCGCCTCTACGACGTGCACCCTATTATTCCCGCAGCTTCTGACTATTGGAATATTTGACAAAAGTGACCGCCAAAATACCACGTACTTACCGCGAAAGAAAACTTGTTGATTGTCCATAACGTCACGCAAATCTATTGCTTCTACGGCTAGCCGCGGCGTCATCGGAGCTTCGTCCAATATAATCACTGCCGCGAGTCTAATACATAAAGACATGTCTTGTTGCACCGGGAACAGTTCTGCTGCCAATCTTCCGATGCGTGTTCACGCTGGGGAGCGACAATAAAATCACCCTTATCTGGATGCCAGGACATCGGCGGGTCTGGAGGAAAATGAGTTGCAGACTTTCTAGCAAAGAAAGGAGCAGAGACAAAATTCGTGGGACCTGAACCAGCTTTAGGAGTAGTCCATGAAACAGCCAAGCGCGCAATTTTAGACTTGGTTGAGGAAAAACTAATCTCTATTGGCTTGGACTGCCAGATTTGTTCCATGGAAATGCATTTATCCTCCTTCCCATGAAGAAGAAGATAACAGAAAGTCTGTTAAATATGAACAGAATAAAGCTCAAAACAGCAATAGGCCTATACACTGGCCATTGTGGACTAAGAGATCACAAGCTCAAGATGGGGCTTCAAGATGAATCCGAGTGCCGCCTATGTATGGTGGATGATGAGACAGTCAGCCATGTGCTGTGTTAATGCCGGGCAGCTGCCAGGATCAAGTTCTCCATATTCGGTAGAGACATTCTGCTGCCCGAGGACCGAAGAATACTTCCCCAAATGCAATGATAAGACTCATTGAGGATTTAGAATTGCTTGGGAAAGTGTAAATATAGATGTGAGCCACAATAAACCACAGAATCGCAGTCGAAAAAAGATACGATCAAGCGAATAGGAGGGATGTAAATGAATAAAAAACCTGCCAAGCAGAGATTATCAGCTTCGTAGATAAACGGTAAAGGTCAAAAACCAAATGGTCAAAGTCAAATCTTTAAGATGGAATTGTTTGCTTATTTTTTCTGTAATTAGCGTCCCAAACTACGTCCGATACGTCTTTTTTCTCGAAAATCGAAACTTTCAATAAGTGCTCCACTCCATACAGACAAATTTTTAAAAAAGAAGTACCGTCAGAGGGTACTGACCACCCCTTGAACCCGAATCCGCTTTTTTTTTCTATCTCTCTCCGTTGAAGAGCTATCAAAATGACAGCTCTCAAATTTTGACAAAATAAAAAATTTCTCTTTTTGGTTTTCCCGGAAGATTCTACGCCCAACTAATAAGTTTAATTTTCGATATATCTCTGGTTTCGACATAATTCGGATTTTGATCCTAACCCTCGCTAATTCGGTATTTGGAAGGGCTTAGCTCCCTCAAGCCCTTCCTAACTTCGCTCATGCCCGCAGCCAAAACTAAACTGAAGTATTTGATAGCTATCTGAGATGATTACACAACCAGCAAATCGTAATTTAAGAGAACTTATTAGATGTTCAGTTTCAAAAATTTAGTTTATTTATGTTAACAATATACAGGATAAGAATTTAGACCCGAAGAAGCACCGGCCATAATCCACACACCCAGTTTACTCTTGAAGAGCATCCCTTTTCTCAATATGCAAGTCATCCGCACAAATGATAATGTTTTAAAAACAAAATGTTATAGGAAGTCTATTTGTCCTAATAGATTTATACATTTCTATTCGTACCAACTGAAGAATATGAAAATTAGTCTAATATTGGTTATGGCTAGAAGAAGAGTCAAGCTATATCACCCAGACTTTAGAGAGAGAGCAGCCCTAAATTCCTAAAATGTATCCTAATAGAAAATAGTTCCTCTAAAGATGATTTGTCACAGCCAACTATTATTGAAACCAAACAGCAATTTGAAAAAGCCTGTATAAATTCGAATATAGTATATATAATCTTTAGTTTGAATTGCAATAAATGTTATATTAGCCAAATTTCCAGAAACCTTATAGGCCTTATTATTTCACACAAGAACGATTGTAACAGAGAAAATCTGTCTGGCGCTACGTCTGATCATGTCTTAAAACAAGGACTTTTGAATTTTCAGAAACCATCTATCTTTAAAAAAATAATAATTACCATATCATATTTTTATAGAAATTCACGTTAATGAACCCAATGTTATGAATAACTGCTGCAATATACAAAATCTTAAATTTAGTTATAACTAGGTATATTTTAACTAAATAATGAGAACAGATATAACTGTGTGCGTAATCAACACATGTCCTACCAAGTAGAGAAAGCCTTATAAATTTCGCAATTGTCTCTCCCGTAATTTTCGATATAAAATAATTGTTTAACTATCATGTGTTTTATTAAATAAAATAGGTCTGATCTTAGTATATTTTAAACGACAATTATGCAATCTCCAATGTGTTATCAATCCAATGATGTAACTGTTAGTTACTATTAGTTGGTTTTTTGTTTTGATTTTAGTTTAATGTGATGTGGAACAACGAAACAAAATATTCTAGATTGTTCCAATCAGCACTAATTAACAAACAACAAAATATTCTTTATATAATAAATTAAATAAAGTACAACATATGTCAACGTCATATACATTTATGTAATTAAACTGCATGCATAGCAATTAAATATAGTTGTTTCTTACTTTTTGAGCCCAATCCTATTAATTTCCTTTTCACATTATATCCTACAACTAATTTTATTGTTATATTACTTTTAGTTAATTATTTTACATTTTTGTTCCCTTCTTTTTCGTTTTTGCTCAGTTTTCGTATTTTAAAGATTTTTCCATCCAGTTTTCATTCTGCTACCGTACCTGCGTACCACCTACGTCATACCTGACAATGACATGACATGACCTAATCGTAGCACTGATCGATGCCAAATAATTAGCATGTTCTACTACGACTCAAATAGTTTTTCTTACTGCAATGGCGATGTACCAGGTAGGTATTGAAAAAAAACGCAGCTAACTACAAAAAACATTCTATTTTCCAAATTTTCTTATTGCAGTTTTGCTTTAGACAAGAACTCCACCTTTATTAATTTTCAAATTCCAGACAAAGTCATATCACAATAACTGAATTAATAAAGAACGTTAATATAAGACTTCTAACATAAACCAGCTTTTGACCTATTTAGTATGCCATTATATATACATAAGCGAATCATTTATTATTTATTAATGTATATAAAATAATTTTTAGATATAGAAAAACTTAAAATGAAAATATGATTTTTGTGTCAATTTATTTTATATGTTTAAGAATTTGCATATGATGGCTCTACTATGGGCCAGTCCTAATGCGTCTCACAGATACTAATACTAAGATAAATAATCTCCGGTAATTTTCACTTCTGTGGCACCCCATATTTGTTTAGTGTAATAAATGTATATATCTGAGACCTATAATTTCATGTTAATACATTTTATTATATTTTTTCCTTTGTAATTTGCTTTATAAAAGCGTGAATTTAAATTTCAAAATACGAATGTACGAATGACAAAATTCCAACGCTGGAATTTTAAATTTCTAAATGTTGACTTAAAGTTTATAATTTGCAGTGGTAAATACCTCCAGATACTGGCATTCATTTGAATCGGACCACAAATAACAATACGCCACATTTTTCTATATACGAAACTGTAAAATTGCATGGTCTCGCAAACTGTGTGTATTTATGGTAAATTAGTTAAAAGTTTATCGATTAAGTAGGTAGGGGTAGCTGAAAAATCTACTCCTATCTAAAGTTTTGAACCACACAAACAGAGTAGTGAAGCTAATAAAAGCATGTTAAAAAGAAAACTACTAAAAAATAAATGTAATTTAAGTCTCAAAAATATTGACAACAAGAAATTTTAATATTACGAAACGCAATGATACACTTTCTCTCTTTCATTTATTTCGTTGTTTACTAACCAAAATGCGTAAAAGTAAGTCATATTTTCCAACCCACAACTGTAATAAAAATTGCAATTTTAAGTCCGTATTAACAAAAATGTCTTAAGTAATGATTTTGGATCGGTTGATTCTTATTTAAACTCCTATTACTATAACTTGGAAATCAGGTCGCTTGCGCAAATTTCACATGATCGCAGTTATCTTAAATATCACTAATTTTGAAAAGGAATTCTTACCAATTTAGAAAAATGTACCGAGCATTGCAAAAAAGCATCGACTTATAATTTTAATAAATTATTTTAAAAACAGCTCTTGATATATTATACAAGTGTCGTTCAATACCATGTACTTTTCTTATTGAAAGTTCTTCAAAATATTAGAGAATGCACCTTAAGATTACAATTGAGACAAATTCGAATCTGATGCTGAATAGTTCGATTTTCTTTTTCTAAAACATTTCCACACATTTCATTAAAATGGCCAAATCTTTACATACTATGTGTTACAGAAGGAAGTTAACAGTAAATGTACCAACTTGGAAAGTGTAAAAATTTAATACAATTTTCAATTCTTTGAACTTTTTAGAGTTGCTTTTATTGATGACATTTTAAACTACTAAACAACTAAAAATATAAGTAATGATTTTTAAAACAAACTGGATTTGACAACATTACGTTTTTTACTATATGGCAATATGTTTCAACGATACATTTTTGAATTGAAAAATTATTGAAATATCCACTGACTGAATTCTGAAAACATCCCGTCTCAGGCATAGATCATGTTTGTAATAAAATTGGACGAGTATACCGAATGATAAATATGTGCAAAAAACAATAGGTTGAAAAATATGAAGAAAATTATGTATACATATAGTTCCTAATCGATTTATTATTTTCAGGATTGAGGGTGTTATGTAACAATATATTTTTTATTTATTTCTTATTTTCTCGAAACTTATTGTCGATAATCACTGTAATTTTGTTATGCAATAAGTCTTAAATCTCTTAAAGAAATTGTATTATGCAGAAAAATTGCATTTGCTTTATCCATGGCTTGCATCTTTGTAAATACAGGAAATTCTTACGCTCCTGGCACTGTTAGGATAAAATTTAGACTTACCCAAAAAGAAAAAAAATCGTTTAGTGTGCCCCTAGGAACAACAAAATCATTAGTAAGTCAACAAACTTCCTAACACTTAAATCAGAAACAGAGACAGTAAAAGCATTCTTATTTTTAAAATTGACAAAGCAAAATTATTAAAAAAATATGTTTAACTTTTTCCATCTGAGGAAAGAAGCATTTACATAACCAGGTTTGTAGACTTTTTTTACATTTTTCGGCTCTAGAATTTACTCTTAAACTTTTGTTAGTTATTTGTATTTGATAATTACTTTGTTAGGATTTTTTTTAGCAATCAATCACATTTAAAAAAATTAATGTTTTACTATGAACATTAATAGATTGTTTTTTTGCACTGTTTAAAACTATTTTGGTAGTGCATGTCCTGTCGTGATTTGATTAATATAGTATGAATTTTCTGTAAACTTATTAACACAAAGGCTGTACAAACTGTTTTAATTTAAAAATTTGTTTTCATGATTATTTACTATTTTAGGTTGATGAAAATACTATAGCATTATATGACTACAGGAATACTAGCTCCGCTGAACTACTGAGAAATTCGTTTAAAACCGAAGAAGTATTTGAAAACTATGTTAAATGTTGTAAGGATGCAGAGGAGTGCTGCTCAAATATAATGACCAATGAAAACATTAAAAATAGTAAGTATAGAAAATTTAAAAGAGTAAGAGTTGTTGACAGACTTTGTTATAGTGAACTTTTTCTAAAAGGCATTGGCGGTGGAATAAGTGAGTGTTTGGAAAGAAAGCATATTGACAATAATACATTTTTATTAAACTATGATCATGCAAACTTTCTTTTTTATGCTTATTTAGATGGCTTGAATTTGTATGGTCATACTATGTCATAAATATTATTGTGGATTTATGTAGATATTACACCTAAATCCGCCATAATATTTGTGACATACTATGACCTTATAACGCGAAATAATACATTTTTATATTATGTGTATTGAGAACGACTGAGCGCAAAGTTAGATTTTGGAAATAGATGAAAATTATCCTGAAAAGTTACGTGATGCACGTGCAGACTTTTCCTTTTTAGTTGAAAACATTAAACAAATAGCGGGAACGGCAAAATGCCAAAG
Organism: Kuschelorhynchus macadamiae; assembly: GCA_030620095.1. NCBI lineage: Eukaryota > Metazoa > Arthropoda > Insecta > Coleoptera > Curculionidae > Kuschelorhynchus > Kuschelorhynchus macadamiae. The sequence continues at coordinate 177,550 of JAUTXW010003136.1, read as the reverse complement.
TTGATTCCAAATCTCACCTCAGGAAGTATATTGTGTATTACAGATCTTTAAAGTAAATTATTCAAAGCCGCATAATAGTAATTCAAACACATACATTTTTTAAATTTAAGCAGATTTTATATAAATTTTGGAAAAATATAGAAAGTGCAGAAAATCGAAAATGTATCAAAATTAGATAATTAGTGAAAGAATTTAATGAGGAAAGTGGGTACTTGAGCGTTATTGGTTCGACTCAATTTTAAAAGTTCTTGAATAATACTAAAAACTTTGTTGAAATCCATATGGGAAATTCACTTAACCCGTTCTATTGGACTTGCATTGTCTTTACTTCTTGGTTTCGACTGGTAAGTATCTCTAATCGTCCTCAAGTGTTAACTAAATACCCTAAAGCTATAAGCTAGTATAGTAGTAGTGTGTGGTGATGCGTAAAGTCTCGGCCTCCTGGTTAAACCAGCTTCTATATGTTTTAAACATTGACGCTAGGATTACTGAAAATTCCTTGATTCCTTCCAGTGAAAGATGCTTTTATGAAATTTCGCCAGTGCTGCTCCCTGTGCAAAATTTTATCCTTCGACCATTGCATACGGTGCTGAATTGAGTATATATATATATATATATATATATACATATACATATATATATATAATATATATATATATATATATATATATATATATATTTAAATATACATATATATATATATATATATATATATATATATATATATATATATATATATAATATATACATATATATATATATATATATATATATATATATATATATATATATATATATATATATATATATATATATATATATATATATATATATATATATATATATATATATATATATATATATATATATATATATATATATATATATATATATATATATATATATATATATATATATATATATATATATATATATATATATATATATATATATATATATATATATATATATATATATATATATATATATATATATATATATATATATATATATATATATATATATATATATATATATATATATATATATATATATATATATATATATATATATATATATATATATATATATATATATATATATATATATATATATATATATATATATATATATATATATATATATATATATGTGTACATATATATATATATATATATATATATATATATATATATATATATATATATATATATATATATATATATATATATATATATATATATATATATATATATATATATATATATATATATATATATATATATATATATATATATATATATATATATATATATATATATATATATATATATATATATATATATATATATATATATATATATATATATATATATATATATATATATATATATATATATATATATATATATATATATATATATATATATATATATATATATATATATATATATATATATATATATATATATATATATATATATATATATATATATATATATATATATATATATATATATATATATATATATATATATATATATATATATATATATATATATATATATATATATATATATATATATATATATATATATATATATATATATATATATATATATATATATATATATATATATATATATATATATATATATATATATATATATATATATATATATATATATATATATATATATATATATAGATCTTCCGCCATTCGAAAGCCCACCTTCGGGCTTCCTAAATACAAACATGTATAAAGCTTTCCTACGTTCACACCAAAGTTAAAGAAAACTGTACCTAATTTTTTGCTTGGGCTTTATATTTACATGTTACTCTCTAAAAACATTGCGTCAGGGTTCACGGTATCGTACTGTAGTTGGCGCTCTAGTCGTGTGTAAATGATATACAACTTTGTATAGGTTCTACGGGTTTCAAAAACCCCACTAAATATGACGACTTTAGCCGTACCGGCGACATGGCACCGTCGCAGAAAATTTGGATTATAATTTTAATAAGAAGGTTAGACATTGGCTTCAAAAAAACGCGCGAAAGTGAATTTAGTGAATATTAGTGACATAGAGAAGATAACAAATTGTGGCTGGAATATTTTTATATTAATGAAACGTTCAAAGCGGATTTTAGAACTTGCTTTAGGCACTTGTATGAACGTTAAAAAATGTACAGCGAAATGGTTTTGGTTAATTGTTAAGCGATAGGGAAAATAATATTAGCATATATTGCGCTAAAAACAAAATAAATCCTACAAGATCCTCATTTTGATCTTTGACACATTCTTATTAGGTTAATATCATTATCTTTTTAATTAAATTAACGTTCAACTATTTTCTACGAATTAATGTTTAGAAAATTTGTTCAGAAAAATGTATAAAACACAATATTAGAAAATGTATTTAATTAGAAAAGTATTAAAAAGTGTATTGCACGGCAATATGTTAAAAGCATACACTCCATAAATTTCATACCACATAAAAACAATGCAAACCAATCAAAAACCAGAACATAACTTAACAAAAATGCGTGGAAACAAAAACGACCTTAAAACGTTAACTATAACTTTAAAAAAATAATCCTAGTTTTTTTCTTCAGTGTCAATCCTGTGTTAGACAATTTGAAAGGTCTGCGCAAAAGATCGTAATTGACAGCTAAGTAAAATGTTTCCGTATTTAGTATAGTTAAAAGGAGTTATTTACAGTGAAAAATAACATATATGAAAAAACTTTGCTGGGCATTAAAACTGCCACCACAAAAATTGTATTTTTTGTAATTTTAGTGTTTGAAATCCATTTGTTTGTAAGTTTTGATAACCCTGTATATCTGATCTAAAGTTTATTACTGTCTAAACTATTTTTTCTACAAGCACCAACTTTAATCAGAAATAAAAATTTCTTAATGTATACCTACTTAATAAAGTTTTCCATATGTTGCGTACTTTTTTGCAGGCCAGCTTTCGAGCTAATATCAAATGGTATTTAGTGTCCAAATTTTGTATTTACTTTGATACAGGGTGTTTTTTTGGTTGGTGAGAAAAAATGCAGGACATACATTTTGGCTCACTTTAGGGCTAGAAGTTCATATTAACATGTGCTTGCAAGGCATCCGTTTTCGAGATAGGGAGTGTTAATATTTTAAATTTTTTTAGTTTTTATTATGGAACATTTGATGTACTGTATGCTGTGAATAATTTATTACATTACATAAAACAATTATTGTTCTCTAAAACTCTTGTCTGTGGTAAGTTTCATGAATTTAATTATACATGATTGTCTAATTGACTCACTATTGCTGTTTTTTTATAGGCGATTTTTTCTGAAGATCGTACCTGAACGAAACGTTATATAAAAAATCGACAAAAAAACACTTTGTTTTTAACCCCTGGATCTTACATTTCCAAGAACCAAAAACCTATATAGGGTGTCCCAAAACCAATAATTTAGGAATACAAACATTCAATTAAAATATCGCGTTTTAGCCATACTGGCCTTAGTACAAAAGTTAATATTAAGGAAGACACATGCTAATCAATTTAAAATTTTATTTTCGATTTTTTTAAATAATATCCCTAGTTTTTGAGATATTAGAGTGAAAATTGGTGATAACGGATTTTCTATAGCGAGTAATAATAATACGCAATTTTGGTGTAACTTATAGAGGGCGCCATGAGCGCTACTTTTTGTTTTTGTTTAAAAATGTTCTAACTTTTTTTAATACAAAATTAAGAAGTTTTGTATAGAAAAATATTTTGTGTTATCTTTTCTTCACAAAAAAGATATAGCTTATAAATCTACCTAAATTTTACCGTTTTCGAGATATTCGCTGCTTTATTACTTGAAACAGCCCCGTGTACTTACCATTTAGTATATTCGAGTTTCATCATTTTTATAAAATAGGCTTTTATCAAATAAGAAACAATTGGAATTAATGCATCTGTCGCAAAGAAACATATTAGCTTTATTTCTGTACGATTTAATAAAATTTATAAAAATGATAACACTTGTAATATCCTAAATGCTGAATACATGAGGCTGCATCAAGTAATAAAACCGCAAATATCTCGTAAACAGTGAACTTTAGGTAGATTTATAAAGGTATATTAGAACTTGCTATGGGAAAATCAGCGAAATCTAGCAGAAAACTATTTTTGACGGTCTCATCTAAGTTGCTGTGTGTTTATAAAAACGTTTGACAATTTTGAGTGATTTTTTAAAAGGTTTATAACATACTGAGGCGGAAATTTAGTAATAAATGGTAAAATATTTTATAGTTTGTAGTTTGTAAGGTAACTTCGTTGGCGTCTCCCACTAGCAGTCCGCAGAGTTAAATTAACTTGATACGTAAGAAAAGCAAAATAAAGAATCAATAACGACCCCCCTTTTAAATAACTGCCAATTAAATACATTGGTGAATATTTTATTATAATATCTTGAATATACCTTAAAAATATTTTTACTAAAGTCATGCCTCGGGTGATGCATAGTTTGAATTCAATATTTTTTAAATTGTAGGGTATTTTACAATTTAATATATACATTTAAGTCTCTGTATTGAAAACCTTTAGCTTAAATTTGCTATCAGGATCCTGTTAATATGTGATCTATGTTTTTACTGTAAATCTTATTATCATAAAATAATAGTTTTTAGTTTTCCGACGGAAATCTATAGGAAGGAAGTCTAATGTGGAAAAATTGGCATAACAGTTGAATATCTATAGTATTATTGAAATAAATTGGTAAAAACATGTTATACTTTCTTTCAGTTTCAGTCTCCTGACTTATTCAGACATAATTATTTCTGTTTAAACAAAAATTAATGGATGCTATATATTTAATGAATGACTCTTATATATTGGAAGGGTGGATACCTATTAGATCGGATAAAAATAGCTGATTTAGATTTTTGATTTTTCTAGATCTTGACCAAATTTAGCGAAAATCGTTTACAATTTGCTCGAACTGTCAAACACTACACATGACAAAACCCACACGCTCACCAAATTAATGATAAAATGAGGGTTTCTCTAGTCCAAAATGGATAGAATTTAGATTTTTAGAAAAAAATATTTTTACTATTCGCAATATTTTTCAAGGAATGACACTCTGGTGCGGAAAAGTAATATATTAGCTCTTGCAGTTTTTGCATAGTATAGTAGCATGAGTAAAACGCACTTAACTATTCATAATTTAATAATATGAAAATTTCGAATATATCAATTCAAATAACTTAGATTAGATATTATTTTCTTTAATTAACCTTTTTTTAGGCACGCCATTGGAACGACTACCATTATTTGTTTACTTTCCTATATCCCGCCTAAATTTTCCTGCACGTCGTTTCACGTAACCACTCTTTGTTGGTTGAAAACAATTCTTATGGGTTAAGCACCAGCTGCAAATCTATGATTTGAAATAAAATAGCTAAAAACAGACAGCATAGAAACCATGAATTTTTCCGGGGCTTCGCGATATTTTTCACATTTATATAGACATATATTTGTTATAATATTTTTCCCAAACATATTAGCTAACGTTTAAACACTTGTTTTTTTTCTAGCTCAAAAAAAATATTTCCGCGACTTATAATAATAATTTTGGCGAGAATCCGCAGGCAGGCTTGCTCGCGCCTTCTCAGCCGTTTTTTTTTCCAAAAATGGAAAAAATATTGACCCGCCAATTAAATTAATTTGAGTTTTATGCCTGCAATTTTGCGTTTTAAAACGCAGATTTCCACAAATTAATCGCGAAGTCAAGATATTTCGGGCCCTCGAGAACGCGCGTTTTTTTCACGGCTTCGCAACTTTTTTACGAGAAGCAGCCGGTACTTTACGGAAAAATCTTGCGAAGGCACGAACAAAGATTTCGCGAAAAAAAATCGGAATATGTGGAAAAAATGCGGGTTTACGATTACTCCGCGGAATAAATCGCGAATTTAATTTACACATCTAAAAAAATAACACAGGACAGAACAAAAAATTAGTACCTAATATACGCGACATTATGTCCCGCATATTGTGTACTAATTGTTTGTTGTCCTATGTTATTATGTTTAGATGTTTAACTTCATTTTACAAATCTCTATTTTTTTATATTTTCTAATATTCGTTTCTTTTTATATATTATACCATATGTTTGTAGTAACTATCAGGGAGGAAAACAATTACACCCTTGTTTCATCTTTTTCAGCCTTGAAAAAGACCAAATATAGGGTCGAAACGTCTGCAACTTCGTAGTTAAAGTAGCTTTTATTTATTGTTGTAAACCCAAAAATCAATTTTTAAATTATCGAAATAAAGAATGCTATACTTTTCCTATTAATTCCTATATTACACTCCATTTTTGTGTAAAAAAGTATGTCAACTAAATAAGCATTTTTTACATTGTTTTTTAAATATGTTCTAATGCAGCCATTTTGCTCCTTCCTTTTTGTATTCGTACCAAAGTCTCACCATTTTATACGTCACAGTCGATTTATATGCTAAGTTTAAAATTAATAATTTCAATATGTCGTTTTTCGCACTAATTTTTTAAATAATTTATAAAACCTTCATTTTGTTCCGCCATATTGCATCCATACGAAAAATAGTATCAATTTCTATGAGACTCAATTGTTGTGTGCAATTTGTAATTACTGCAATAAGTAGTTAATTAGGCCCATATTTTGTTCCTTGATGACTTGATTATTAACCAGAATTTAAATTAATCGTATAATAAGATTTTAGCTATGCCGAGAACAGGTAGACAGACAGACCGACGGAAATGGGAAAATATGTTTTTCGGTTTCTAGAAACCCTAAACGTGAAGATTTGTAAAAACTTATAATGACGATTTTTTCACAATATAGACCTCTAAGTTAACGTAACACGATACGATGTTTCCATATTACTTTATTTTAAACTTTGTTTTAAGTTTTCTTAATGTTAATAACAGATTTTGTACACTTGTAAATGTTTGTGGGTTGAAAAAAAATAAGGCGGAATTTTAAAGTTTATTTTTCTACTAGTTCAATGAGCACAGTCCCTGCCCGCTGAAGGCTATGTGTACCGACTAGTGGTAATTAAACACACTCCAACTGTATTTATTCTAGAGCTCGTTTCCACGCCACCCATGAGTAGAGCTAATGGTTCGGTTTTATAGAGAGGCATTCCCTATAGGCTTCATTATGCCTGCTGATTTAGTAGCCGGCTTTTTCGAACAACCCCAGCAACTCCATATCCCGCCTCTCCCTCTGTCGCTGGCGTTGCTGCTCCCTCTATTTTTGTAGCCTAATCTCCCCACGCTGCTGCACCACAGAACGTGGGACGTGGAGCAGCGTAGAGCGGCAACCTTACGGCATTAAACTTTTTTCCTTTCTTTTAATGTCGGTTATTTCAAACTGACTTTGGTGGATTTTTGCCCAGAGCGCAGACAACGCACTCACCATTAAAATAAATTTGGGATGTTTGACTTTGGTACCCTATAAGAAGACTTGGATATTTACGATGTATGGCTTTGTAACAGCTATAAGTTTTTTATGGTTTGTTCTTCTTTTATCTGTAGCAAAATACCTAAATCACTATAATTTATAAGATTATATTTTTGTCATTCTTGCCAGTGCTTATCTTTTTAGCATGGTTCTTCCGCCACAGCCGTATTATTAGCGTTGGTGTAGATTAAAAATCGCCGGCCTCGCTGTCGTCACAGCATCCATCCTATAAAAAAATTAATTATTCAATAAAGTTCAAAAAATATTTTCTCCCACACAACCTATTAAGTTGTTGCAGCATCCTTTTGGTTGCTTTAGTAATTCGATGCAAAAAACGCACTGCTCCAACTTTACTTTTGACCACCACCATCCACCACTACTATTGAATTATGCGCATGACTTTATTACTAATGTTAGAAATATGGAAAAAACTAATAGTCTGACCACAGTGTACTTACTACTACATTAGCTTTATAGTTGTAAATATAGTAATTTGGCCGCATTACCTACCAACAATTTCTGTTTAGTATTTTGTTTTATTTCGAAACATACCTATCTTTTAAAGATACATAAGAAAGATCTTAGTATTCTAATAAATTTAAAGTTGTGTTTTATTTTATTTTTATTCTAACATGAATTTTTCAACTTCTGACTAAAATAAAATGCAAACGTACTTACTACAATATTTTATTAAAATTTTTATTTTCAAATCACACATGATTAAGCTATGTCTCTATTGCTTATTAAAATTCAATATTGTCTTTAAACTAAAATGAAACCTTCATACAATTTTATACATTAATAATAATTACCTTACATTTCTGATAATATGTGCTAAATATAATGTTTTTATTGCCAAAATAGAAATAACTTTAAAGTACTAAACAGTCTACGATAAGCCATTTTGATATTTTTATTACTGCTGCCTTTATTAACACGTGACAATATTTTAAGTTTCTGTCGGTCCTCGGAAATGCTATGACGAATTTTCCGTTCGTGTTTGTCATTTTTCATATCGGAATAAACTTCTGCGATATAAGAGTAATTAAAAGTACCGGCAATTATTATAATCAATTCTTGCTTATATATTTTAGGGGTAACCAGAAAATACATTAAAAGCGAAATTCACAATGTTTTCTTTTTATTTAGAGCTCTACTGCAGGTCAGAAAGGGATGCGTTGTGCGTTACCAAAAGAAACCATAGTTTTTACCTAGTTCTCTCACGATTGCAACTCTTGCTACACATCTCATAGCGAATTTCATTGAATAGAAAAACTAAGGAATTGTTAGATAAATAAAACGTCTTGAATTCTATATCTAAAATAATGCCTTAAAAGTGAACTGGAATACAAATTTTATCGGATTATTAGAGATCCTTAGAGTCTCTATCTAGGTTCTTGCAAGCCTATGATGGAATTATTGAAGGTAGGTTCAGTTTCACTAGTTAACATCATTTTCGCTGGCTTCGTATTTTCAAACCAATGCACTAAAGAAATCTACAATCTTCTCAAGGGAGAAAGTGGTGTTCTTCTGAGGTAACGTTAGAATCATAAATGAACTTCGGAGTAGCAATTTGTTTTTTTTTACTATGTTTAGCCATTGTTTGAGATATTGAAAAAAACATGTACCGTTGACAATTATAACAAAAACCCATTCTTACGGTAGTTTCTTTAGTTCTTGTTTAATAATAATCTTCTATTCGTATAAATCGATAAGATTACGGTTATTATCCAAAATGCGTAGAGTTATGTTGTCTATGAACTGAAGTGGTCAAGTCTCTAACGGCAAATAAATAAAATTTGTAGTTTTCTTTGTTATTTTTTAAACTGGTTCACCATCAATATCGAATTCGAATAAAACACGACATGCTTGTGAGTATGCATATAATATTACAATCAACACGGATTATGCGTACTCTCTTGATGTCCTCTTTAAAGGCTGGTTCGTGTATTTTTGTTGCCTTTTGTTAGCAATATATGATCAAATCCCAAGATCTGAACGATACAGTTTTTTTCATGTAAAAGCTATCAGGTGTTTTGTTTTCATTTCATATTTCAGTGTGCAGGGCCAATGAAAATGTTTTAGGTTCATCTTTTGTGGATACTTCTGAAGCAGTTTTCAATGCTTTTTTTCGTACACTTCGGTAGGATTGTTAATTTTATGGATGGTGAAGATTGGTCATTTTTTCCGTGTATGAAAATGATCGATATTAAAATTAAAATTATATCTATAGAATTCACGAAGTGTAAGCATTAGTGCGGAATCTTGGTGCTCGCATTACTCGTGTGCATGACCTATGATGCTAGATGTCTAGTCATACTATTTACTTTCGACCCTATTTTACTGTTATCATTACCTTGACGGCTACATTTTGATTAACGAACGTCCGCTAGTCAGATATATGCGGTTCAAACTCTATTTTACTATTAATATAACCTTGACAGCTATGTTTTGATTAACAAATGGCTGTCTACCTTGTTTTACTTGTGTTATATTGTATGATTCGCTGCTGCGAACTTTAAAATTGATCTTTTTCCAGTCATCTTTTTATTTTCTTCAGCGCGAAATTCTGGACTTTTCGTTTTTTTGTCTATTTTATCCTATCTATGACAATAAATAGTTTTTATTAATTTGCCATTTTCAAATCATGAAGAAAACAAAATAAAAAAAACTTTATCTATTGATTGATATATCTACAACTGATTAGTAAGCAACAATGTCGTGGTAGAAAAACATAACGTATTCAATTTTTTGCTTACTGACATACAAAATATTAACGTTGAATCACTTGAGTTAAAAAACTGAATATGTATTGCAAAGATAATTTGTCATTTGGTGAAATATTTACTATTAAATTTCATTTATTCTCAGTTCTTTGATAACAGAGAAAATATTTTGGTTTTTATTTTAAGCTGTTACATCTAATCACAATCCTTCAAATGTTATATTATTGTTCCTTATTTTAAAACTTTGTTATTCATCATATGTGTCGCTTATTTTATTATATCACTTGCATTTGACACGAGCCTTAGTTGCATAAATTAAATTGGTATTCTTTTTTTAACCTTTGTGTTTTATTTCAAAACGTATTGCTTATTTTTATTGTAACTACTAAACAACGTTTATTATAAATCTCTATTTTATACCAAATAATTATTAATATGAATATGCATGTATAAAGTTTCTATACCTAAAACCCAGCTATATATATTGCACAAAGTCACTATATGAATTTAAAAATATGGGCATATAGTTTAAAAAAATAATAGCTGCCCAAGCAGACCTTCTTCTGACTTTTCAGTTAGATGGCGCGATGAGTTACCAGTGGAATTATAAGAATACGGGGCGCATTCACCAGATCGTCCAGAAATGTTATTGAAGAAAAACATGATGATTTTATAGAAAAAATACGCACTTAAACATTAGAAAAAATAGTTTTAATAGATGTCGGTAACCACACGATCATTTAAAAAATTGGTGCAGTAGAACTCTCTCACGAACTTGCTGAAAAGTCTTTCTTAGTGTTTTAAATATTAAATTTTCATAAAATTCATTTTTATTCCTGACCTTATGGATATCATATTTCACTGTATTAAATTGGAAAAATTCCATTAATTATTTCATACATTATACTATTTTATGCAAACTATTCTTAGAATATTGGTTTCCTTCTGAGAAATTTGAAAGAAAAAGTAGTACAATTTAAACGTCACAAGTTGAATTATTTAATTAACATTATTAAAATGTTAAGATTGAATCATATGATTCAACAAAAGCAATAAGTTTTAAACTAAATGAATCCATATAAGATTATTTATTTTAATATTATAAAACTGAATCCTTAATATCGGGAAGTTGTAAATCAGTTTATATAAAAAATAAATTTTGACACTCAAATATCTATTTGTGAAGTGTATATCTATACACTCAAATAAACGAATGAAATAATCTTCTTACAGTGGTGACAGCTTTTGCAAAAAGTTGAAATAGTTGAAAAACTTACCAAATATAAGAGCAAATATGCAAAACAGAGAATATGTATACACGCGAAGTAAAATACATAAGATTATTCATTGTTTATTGCGGGCAATAACACAGTAAAAACTTAGTAAAAAATCTTTATTTGTCTTAAAAACATATAAATCAAGTATAAAGGAAAAAAATATCTAAATAAGAATAATAAAGGAGTCTTATATCGTTACCCACACAATTGTAGTTTTTTTTTATTTTAAATGATAGCATATATTATATAGAGTAAATTAAAAGTGAAAATACGCAACTTTTTTTTCTGAAAAAAAAAATCGCTAAAAGTATCCCAAATTCAATTACTTTTCAGTGCAAAACTCCCATTATGATGATTTTGACACAATTAAGAAACAAATGTGTAGTGTTGCCAAACTCACCTGAATTTCTGGAAATATATTTCACGTTTTTTTTGTTTATTTGAAGTATGATGTAATAGCTTCAATCATGGTTATAACGACCACCTAGGCTAACCTAACGCTAACGGAACAGATTTACCTAATAGTATAGGCTTTGTTAAACAACATCCTTATTTTAATATAGAAAAATTGTTGGCACGTCAACGTGACCTTTTTTACAGAAAACCTAACCAGTCCTAACCTAATCTGCATTTTTATCAATTATTAATAAGTTTTATTTAAAAAATAACACAAATTCCGATAGTGAACTGTTTCAAAATCTGCTTGCAACATGGCAACACTGTCCGCATATGTGACATTTAACAATTAAGGCTTACTAATTCCCTTCTACTTAAAATAATATTGTTAGTGTTAGAAGTCATTCAGAAATGTAAAAACAAATTATATGAGTTATTTATGTTTTATTGACAATTAAGTGAAAACTGTTTATTTTAGTAAGTTACAAAGGCACACTGGCCTATACTTCCTTAAACTACGATAAATTTTAAATAAATAGGATCAGAAGAAGAAGAATAAAGCAATTTTTTGTTGGTGATTATTGGTAAAAAAAGTGGGAAATGTTGAAATCAACTCTATACGCCATAGGCTACCATTTAAAATTAAAAAAAAACTGCAAATGCGTGGGTTCGTAAACGACACAAGAACCTAGTGTCGTATGAGACAAATGTTTCATACGACTCTCATCTCTATAGTCAACCCTACCAGACACGCACATACTGCTTTGTTGAATGCCATATATAAATGAACAGTAGTTGAAATGACACAGAACTAATATTTCACTAAGGACGATTTGGTTTTTCATTGAAAATATGTCAATAGACATAAAGAAGCCATAACGTACCAAATGCTTTCCTAATTAGGCAAATTATATGTTTAGAGAATTTCAAACCCCTATCAATAACCAATCCCAGCGATTTGGTTTTAACAGAACAGGTTATACAGGTGTCACCTATTTTAATTTGTGAGTGTTCGACGTGTTGTGAACCAAAGCATGTTAAAGTGGTATTTTCAGAATTTAACTTTAAACCGTAAGTTTCCAAGTTAATTTTTAATGTCATTAAGCTCTTAATGCATTAGAAATTCGAGTATATGGTATTTAGGGCATCAACTAGAACTCATTCGTGTATCATCGGTATAAGTATTGACACTGCTATATTTTATATTTTGAAGAAGCTGCGCCGTATATATATAAAAAAGGCAGCGGACTCAATATGGAGCCCTGTGCAACTACAGAAGTTATCGATATGGGGAAGTATCTGATTTTCAACTTTTACCATTTGTAAACAATCCGGTAAATAAGACAGAATGCGGTTAAAAGCAGGAATTGAACATCCATAATTTCTCAATTTGCCGCACAAAGCTTCGTGACTGATGGTATCCAAAGATCTGAAGATATTGTCTAACACATTAAGCAGAGCCGTAGCAGTACCGGACCCCATTTTAAATACTGATTGTGTTGCTCGTAATATAATAATTTTAAGGTCGAAGTCATACAACTGATTACAAAGCAGTTTTTCTAGGATCTTTGAAACTGAAAGTAATATGCTCATTGGTCTCCGATATATGTTTTGGTTCATTTACTATGGGCAGTGGAATCTCTAAAGCTATTTTCCATAAGGTTGGGAAGATGCTGGATTTTATGCAACAATTTATTAAATGTGTCACGTTAGGATCAATGAATGAGCTGCAATAAAGAAGCATCTATTTTGAAATATTAATAACATCACAAACATTAGATTTCAAGGATCTCAATATTTGTATTATCTCTTCTACCGTGGCTAATCTAACATTTCATATAAATCTTTAAATATCAGTTCACGCGACATAAGATCCCCGACAAAGGTTTTACATTTATCTGCGCTTAATACAAAGCCGAAATAATTATTAATATTTTCGGCATTTTTAAGGTTATCGGAGATAGCTCTGAAATGTCTTCTTTTTTATTATTAAGGTCGCTAAGTGCATTTCAGGTTTTTTATATTTTGTGAATTACAGACCCTCTCTAAATAGGCTCGTTTTTTTCGTCGGATTACACTTAAAGTAAAATTGCGCATGTTTTTACATTGTTCCCAATCAGGCGCGGATTTTAAAATATGACATTTTTTTTGCTCTGTCCCTTTCCTTAATCATAAGCTTGATTGCATAGGTGATCCTCATTACAAAGTCAAAATAATTATCAATATTTTCGGCATTTTTAAGGCTATCGGAGATAGTTCTGAAATGTCTTTTTTTATTATTAAGGTCACTAAGTGCATTTCAGGTTTATTATATTTTGTGAATTACAGACCCCCTCTAAATAGACTCATGTTTTTCGTCGGATTACACTTAAAGTAAAATTGCGCATGTTTTTACATTGTTCCCAATCAGCCGCGGGTTTTGAAATATGACATTTTTTTTGATCTGTCCCTTTCCTTAATCATAAGCTTGATTGCATCGGTGATCCATAGTGTATTTGGCTTTGTTACTCTTACTTCTTTTAGAGGGGCACGTTTAGTATAAAATTGTTGAAAAGAGATAGTTTAACATTTATATCGTGTATTTGTAAAATTTTTCGCTATGGTTGCAATGCTAGGTCATACCTAAATTGAGCATGATTAAAGCTCTTATAATCGAGATACAAAAAAACTTTTGTCTATCGTTCGAGATTGTACCGACATTGAGCAGGGTCTGCGACGTTAAAGCAATTCTAGTGGGTTAATTTATTACCTGGTGAATCCCCACACTAGCAAACTAGTCACTTACGGGGTTACTAGCACGAAGCAAGTCGCAGTTAACATCTCCCAGACACACAACTTGATGGATTTCAGGAAACACTCTGGCCATACGCCCATCAACAGCGTCCAAGGCCGAGGGAAGATTTCTAGCAGGCGTACTGTATAAAACACAAAATCCCAAAGAATTGTAACAGGATTATAGATTGTAATCGAGCATTATAAATTCATAATATTTAAATGTATTTATTTATTTGAAACATAGCGGGCAACCCTATCACATTACTGAAATTAACTAAGATATAATAAGTAAAATCAAAGGTACTCTGTAGGATTCTTCGTAGATTATAATTTACAATGTTATCAAATATAATTGCTAGTATAAATTGGTTAAATATTTTTTCTCACCAATTCAGCATCCACATATATCTCGAACCAACCAACGTTGTTGTTGGTATCTTCTTCTTGAATACAGATATTTTAACAAACAAATTGTTTATTTAGATAAAAGATTTGGTTTTTTAAAAAACAACTTAAATATCTATTAACAAAATCCAAAGATGAGAATTTCTGTACAAAAAAGGAATGCTTAAAATTAATAACTAAATCAAAATCAAGAAAATGACGGAATTTACTTAAAATTCCCAAGCGTAGTGCAAAAGAAGAAGAAAATAAAAATCTTTAAATGAACCATAAATTTAACTCCTGAAAATACGTATAAATTACTCCCCAAACAAATACTAGAATCAAAATAAAATATCCTTGGTAAACCCTCAACCTTGAGTTGTACATAATGAACTACCACAAAAGAATTTAAAATCAACTCTAACAAGTTGAACTTTGACACATACTAACTCTTGTTTTAGAAATCAGAAAAAAGGTTGACGCCTCATTTGACAAGAACTACCCTCCTAAGAAGCTTCTTATTGATTGGACTCCGAAGTGTTGTCACAGACGCGCCCTGATATTTAATTAATAAATATTTAATAGCTGTCGCCTAGAGCTCTACTTTATGTGAGAATTGTATTAAATTGAAATATAATTATATTTTCATTTCAATAAAATAAAGAATCTTCCTTATAAATGTCTAAAGCTTAATCTAACATATCAGCTTTCTGGGTCAAAAAAGACCATGGCGAAAAAAAGGAAGGTCTAGAAAACGCTTTTAGCTCATCTTTTCTGATGGGAAACAATGCTTTTCCAAAAGAATATAGCGTTTTTAAAACGCTTCTATTATAAAATGTTCTTATTTTTAACATAGTAAATTGACAATTTATTATAAATGAATCGATCAAAATGAAATGTTTCCATTTTTAGTTAGCTCTAACGTCGCTGAAAGAGGGTAAAGAAATCTTCCCACAAAAAGGGCCATATGATAACCATTAACTTTTAAAGGGATGTATCGTCGAGTGCAACTTGACAGGTTTATCTTAAGTAAGTTTAGATAAGACTACACAATCTAAAAGATAGCGTTAGACATAACGTGTTATTTATTATTTTTTTTTAGCTTTTAAAAACTCTCAAATTTAATATTAGATAGCTTCACTTTAACGACTTCTTTGAAATAATCGTGTATAACATTTGTCATAAGAAACTGACTATTGCTTCAGAAAACTGTCGTCTCAGTCGACAGGCTTCGTCCGCATCCACATCTAGAATTATAGCTCCAAGCGCAACCGACACATACATCGCCAGTCTACCTCCTTTGGCTCTTCGATCTTTCTTAAAGAAAGTACAGAAAGAATCCTATTAGTATCACCCTCGACATTGTCATTAAGTCATGTTTCTGTCAATGCAAACGTTAGCTTAAAAAGGGTTTCGGAGATCAGGGACCTGGGTGTCATATTAGACTCCAGGCTGGTATTTGAGTCTCATATAGAAAAAATAATAAGTGGGTCCAACCGTCTGCTGGGATACATAAAAAGAAACACAAGGTATTTTACTAATGCAGTTGCCATACTTAATCTCTATTATTCCTTTATTCACAGAAGGCTTTGATTTGTATCAGTAGTTTGAAATCTACGATAACCCATTTATATAAGAAGACTAGAATCTGCGCAACATAATTTTTTAAGATATCTTGGTTTTAAATTAAATCACTTTATTACAGACAGGAATTGATACTGATATTATGAGACGATTTAACATTTTCTCGTTGCAGCGCAGACGTCATATCTCCGATCTACTTAAGCTACTTGACGTAAATGAAGGTCTAACATTCGCCCCACAGGTTTACTTTCGCTTTTTTTTTCTGTCATTTTGTTACCCACTAAAATATTATACTACGTAGTGGGTTACTTTTTGGATTGTGTAATCTGTTGTTGCCCCTATTGTGTATAAATAAATAAACAGATAAATATAAAATATTGATGAAAATCATTGATAGAAATTATCAAAAATAAAAATGACTAATAGAACTGAACTTTGCTTATAGAATAAAGTCACATAATATTATTAAAATTCATTAAAATTTACATTTTCCTATCGAAATAGTCTGACGAAAAAAATTGAGTCGGGAATGCACCTCCAGACATGCCTATTTTTTTTTATTGATTACAATTTAACCCTGCTCTAAGAAAAATATTTAAAATGGCGCCATCATGTCATTCCACATTTTTTAATATGCTCGCTGCGGAATGACCCCGGCTCTAAATATAGAAGAAATGTGTTTAAGTACAATGTGATTTTCTATAAACAAGGTGAGCCTATAGTTTAGAGCATCTTAGTTATTATACCTGTTGACCTAAGAAGAAACTGATCATTTTAGCTTAACAGGGACAAAATTTAGGTGCTTTAAACTATAGGCTCCCATAGAATCATTTTAATTTGATTTATATATTTATTATGCTGGGGAGTTAGGCACTGTTGAAACACAGGAAATCACATGTAAATTTTAAACTACCTAAAATTTTGTTTTCCTGTACTTGGGGCTGTTTCAGTGATAAATGCACAATTCGAACAATTCTTGATAAACTTAAAAAAATAATCTAAGTCGATCAAATCTTCCGGGAGAAATCGATGTACTTACAATCATGATAAGCGGGCAGTGAACATTCAGATGTTTCCGAGGATTTTTCTGAAACAGTTGTAGTTTAACTATCTTTGGACCTATAAAAAAGAAATGTGTTTAAGTACAATGTGATTTTCTATAAACAAGGTGAGCCTATAGTTTAGAGCATCTTAGTTATTATACCTGCTGACCTAAGAAGAAACTGATCATTTTAGCTTAACAGGGACAAAATTTAGGTGCTTTAAACTATAGGCTCCCATAGAATCATTTTAATTTGATTTATTTTTTTATATATTTATTATGCTGGGGAGTTAGGCACTGTTGAAACACAGGAAATCACATGTAAATTTTAAACTACCTAAAATTTTGTTTTCCTGTACTTGGGGCTGTTTCAATGATAAATGCACAATTCGAACAATTCTTGATAAACTTAGAATGTAAGACCTATAAAATATTAAATATTCTGTATTGCCAAGACTTCCATTTATTAGCTGCAACTTTATTGAAAGAACTTAATATCGGATTGCCAAAAATTGTTCATTATTTGGGATGTATAGCTTTATTAAAGTGTGTAAGATTTGAAAAACTAAAAATTGATATTTATTATTACAACATACTGCAAATATGTAGACTATATAAACAATACGCTTACTTTATTATATTTGGCCTAATTGGATCTAAGCTAAAAAAGTATTTTTCTAGATAAACCGGAAACAACTGCACATTTTGATTCGGTCCATGTACTTCTATCGAAATAAGCGGTCAATTTGATTTTATGTAGCGCACACATAACAAGTAACCTGGATCTTATCTGCAGCAAATTTCTAGCCCAAAATAGGAACTGTATTGATTTTAATACTTTCCGACCAGATTTCTTTACATTAGAATCATTGAGTTGATCCCATGTTTTAATACTATCCATATTCAAAGCTCTTAACCATTCCTGTTTCCTTCCCATATCTCCAGGAGTCTTGGAGACCTAAAATGCATTATTTGCAGATAGGGTAACATACTCGTAATAAACTTCTTACATGATTGGGATATGTTAATTATACCATACGAATTAGAATATTACTTTATTTTTAAAAAGTTTCCTAATTTAACGCTATGTATCGACATGGAACTTGCCTCTGAAAACATAAACAAGCTCCAGTTTTCTGCATCTGACCACAAACAATGCACTGTTTAGTCATTATGAGGTTATAGTTAAATAGTAATTAGTTGTCCACAAACACTATAAACACTAGAAAAAACGAAAAAAAACTTGATAACAACGCTAACCGATCGACCGAATCATTATGACTCATATCAGTGACACATTGCCAAACTGATATAATTAATACCGGGAGGCAATAGAATATGGAACGAATCTACTAAGGGAGATTTTTTGAACAATCATGTGTACGGGGGAGTTTGGGGAGAATTCATCCCTGAGCTACGTTTTCTTATTTTGTTATGTAACTTCCCGTGAACTTAAACTAAGTCAAGGATAAACCGTTTAGATGCTACAAGGCCGGGCGTAAGACACTGGTCGAGAGCATGACAGAAAGTTTAAATTTTTATTTTAAATGGCTCGTTCTGTATAAAATAAAGCGTAATTCTTTCGATGTATTTTTTTTAACTCTTCGGAGGTTCTTTTATGCTCAGTAAACTTTTCCCCCTCATAATATGGTTTTTTTTAAAACAGTAAAATATGCGAAAAAAGAATGGACAAAAAAATTATTTTGTTTTTTTTTTTAATTCTGACGGCTTTCCGGTTATTTCCGGTATAGTTACCGTATTTCGACTTTAAATTTGCTGTCGAACCCTCGTCTCACATTCACTAAGAAGATCGGGTTTGAGCTCTGCAAAATGCTTCAGAAATTACACAATATTTTTAGTTTTATTATTTTTTTAAGAGACATGCCATGCCCCGATATTGCTGGTTGAATTTTTTCATAATTTCTAAATAGGAAATTTGAAAAAAAAATGTCTTATTTCAAAAAAATAACCTCGAGACTTAAATCGTGTTTCAACGGAGTTTCAAGAAATGTGTCCATAAGGCACGCAACTGCTTAGTTTATTTTCAGCTCTACCAAAAATTGGATTTTACCCGAAGATATGCATATTTATTCTCCACCATTGACTTCATAGAAGGGTTTCCTCGACGTTCCATTACCGAGCGATAGCTTGCCGATTTCGTATATGAAAATTGGATATTTTTCAGTTTTTCGATTTTCACCAAATTTTTTTCAAGTTTGATTTTATGATATTGGGGTACCGCGAGGAAGCAAATAGTAAATTGGAAAGTTGTTGAAAATATTTCAGTGTTTTTGAATCTGCTTGTATTTGTGAGAAAAAAGTAAAAACTGCAGCTAGATTGGGCTTTAAATTAAAGGCACCGTTGGCGTTGGTGGTTAGGTCAATTTTCAATCAATCATAATTGACAAACGATTACCTTAGAGAACCCAAGACAGAATAAAACAATGAATATAAAGATCTTAAAAAATAACAATAAAGAATTCAAAATACAGTAAAAAAATAGGTAAATGAACATTATATTAAGAACTATAAACAACATAGACATATCATAAATATAAAACACGTTGTAAAAAGACAATAGCGACAAATTAAAATAAGTAAAAAAACTAAAAACTATGCAGAGTGGAGAGAGTTCCTAAAAAGTATCGTTATAGAATTCCCCCAACTCATAATATTCTTTCTCAGCGAGCCAAATTCTTACAGAATTCCGAAAGGTTTTGTCCCCAGCGACTTGATAGAAATCGGGAGGTGGTTATAGATTTTCTTACTTTCATAAAGAATAGAGCTACGAGTTAGAGCTGAAGTAGGGATGGGCAAATGCAAATCTTGAGCACCTCGGGTGTTGTCTGATTTATAATAAAAATTGATATTGGTCAGTGGCGGACTAATACCACTAAATATGAAAAAAACATTTAATGCTTTAGACGCAAGTAGTTTTTGAAGCATTTAGCTCCAAGCTCGAAAGGCAGTTTTCTATTTCATTGATTTCGCTTTAATGGCAATTTTCGATAAAATCAATTTTTAGCAAGCAACGGCACAAAACCAGAAAAAAATTAAGGAATATATTTAAAAAAGCAGCGATCAATGTAAATAGCATCACCCTACAAAAATGTTTTCTCTTGTCTATGTTCTTTCAGAATCTATTTTGATTTTGTCAAAAGTTTGAACCGTTCCACCACCAAGAGGCGTTCAATGTCCTTATTTTTAATGAAAAAACAAGGTTTAAAAATAAAAAAAAAATACTTCTTAAACTTCGACCTTGCCCACTTTCAATAGACTTCATGAGGCCGTAAAAAGGAGCATTTCCTTAAAGTTAATGAGAAATTCTAAGAATCTCAAAAAAAAACACGAAAAACTAAAAACTATAGGATTATCCGTTTGATACCGTTCGACAGCCCCAAGTGTGTTCTCAAAACGTAACAAATTTCAAAAGTTTATCTGAAAGTATTTCCGAGATATAGCGACCGAAAAGTAAAAATGTATCAAAATCAAAGTATTTTCTGACACGCCCCGAACGAACAAACTTTTTGAATCCAGGCAAAGACATAATACTCTCGTCCAGTCAATAGTCGAGTTTATAATAAGCTATGTGTCAGGTCATGATGTTTTGTATGCTTTTTATATATTTTTTTACATTCTTTGTACAGGATACGTACGGTTATAATTTCAATTGACTACATATGTTTGTACATGTTTTAGTAACGCACTGTTAAAAAATGCCATAAAAAATATTCCCTGGATTGGCAAGTTTATTTGGTAGATGACCTAACTAAACCACTGGACAGAACAACTTATACATGCAAAATTTCTGACAAAAATTAAGTTTTTATATTTTAAAAAAGAACTAAGATATTTATTTGCGGTTTTCTGCCTTGTTTCTCACCATATTTGAAGCTTATGGACCAGAAAACATAACTGTACAGCATTTGTTTCTTGCGTCAATTATCATCAAGATTAATGGTTGTCAAAACTTAGAAGTTTATACCATTATATTTAAAAGAACCTATTTTGCTTATTTTTAATTTCCTGGGAAAAGGGAAGTATTTGCTTTAAACTAACTAACTTTCATGTTACATCAAAAGACAACTCATTCAGATCCATTAAATTTTATATAGGTTTAAGTGATAAACGTCTTTGCCGAAAGTGTTTTACCATTTAAAATTTCCTTTATTTTTGAACATTCAAGAAACCTTTGGATTTCACCTGATTTAGTGCATTTCTTCACAACTCACACACAAATAAAAGATATCGGATCTTTTTAGAAAAACATTATGTATATTTGTATGGATATAGGATGACTTAACAACATGTAGCAGAGCAAACATGATTTTTCTAATGACGATGTTGTTAATTATGTTATACTTTGATCAAATAAATATTGACTTGCTGACTATAAATATACTAAGATTGATAACGCAAATAGTTTTTCTTCTAAAGGATTTAGCTGCAAACTTGAAGCGCAGTTTTGTACCTTTTGCCTTCTCATTAATTCTGTTTTATGGAAATTTTTAATAACATTAATTTTTGGCGACCTACAACTAAAAAATCAGAAAAAAATTTAAGAAAATTTAATTTTTTCAAAGAAACGGCGATGAATGTATTTTGCTTACAAGTTTGTGAAGATATCGGTCCATAAGAATTTTTCTATCGGCTATGCTCTTTCAGAATATTTTATTTTTGTTTGTTTGTTCAATGGACCCTTGTTTTTGACCAAAAAATAAACGTTCCTTAGAAGCTTCAAATCGATATTTAACTTTAACATTGTAAATAAAACACTTTAAACTGTTTTAGATTTTCATTTTTATTCACAACTTGTGCCATATGTTTCGCTAACACTGTAGCTTCGTCAGACAAACGGTATTTAAACTAATATTTTGCTGAATGAGCTTGACTTTTATAAAACATATTTCTAGGTAGACTTTTATGGCCTACGAGAGTCCTAAATAACATCTGGACGGAAATTTCTAACAAAATAGGTTTAAAACAGGTGAATTATCCCTATCTAAATGGTCGTTTAGGAGATACTGGGTGTTTTTACGTTTATTAATTTCTATAGACTCTAAAAGTGACAATTTTTACTATTGTTTATTGTATGTAATATTTCAAAATTTTCATCGAAAGCATGGTTATTATTTAACAAATTTTCGGCGTATGTTGAATCTGTTTTATTTTTTATAAAGTTTCTTTTATGCTATACTAATCTCTGTTTAAAAGTTCTCTAAGTCTGGCTTATATACACTTTTGGGCATAATACACAGTTTAATATATAAACTCCGGATTTATTATTTTTATTTGTATTTTCTTTGTTATTTTTTATAAATTTACTTAGATTATTATTTGTTTTAAATGCAATTTTAATGTTCTTTTTACGCAGTATAGAAGCCACCTTTTCTGTAGGTTTACTGATATATGTTTTATAAAAATCAAGCGTTAGTTTAAATACCGTTTGTCTGACGAAGCTACAGTGTTAGCGAAACACATGTCACAAGTTGTGAATAAAAGTGAAAATCAAAAACAGTTTAAAGTGTTTTATTTACATTGTTGTTATTGGATTTTCATCAAGTAACGATCCAAACAATCAAGTTATTTTATTAGAAACTAGAAAAATACATTTTTTGTTTCACTAATAGACGAAAAATGAAACGAAATTCCGTTTAGTACTATTCGAAAGCCATAAGTATGCTTTAAGAATGTACCGAATTCAAAAGTTTATTTGAAACCGTCTCCCGTTATAGCGACCGAATTTTAAAAATGTACAGAAAGTACGATTTGACACTACGACGAATACGGAATTTTGAAAATAGCAAGGACATTACACTCGCCGAGTCGAGTGTTATAACAAGGTGATTAGGAGTGTATTATTAAAATTTTCTTCAAGAACGGTTACTTGTATGGATGTGACGAATCAAATGTACAGTGAGAAAAAAGTCAAAGCATTTCTGTTTACAATATTTCTATGGGTTATTTGTTATTAGAAATATAGTCTCAAATTAAATTTTCTATTATCAAATATTCAAATTAACACAATTTCATATAATAACACACAAACAATTGACAAACAAATTAATTACAATTTCATATAATAACTTTTTAAAAGCTGCCAGATGGTACCGTTGGGTAGGTATCATTCTATAGACTTTGTAAGTACCATTCGTACATATTTGAGGTACCAGTCGATATGGGCCATCAAACAGGTCTTTAAAAGATAGAATGAATAGAAAGTTCTATTTTTTTAGCCTCCAACGATTTTCTCTAT
The DNA here is from genome assembly GCA_030620095.1 of Kuschelorhynchus macadamiae. Taxonomy (NCBI): domain Eukaryota; kingdom Metazoa; phylum Arthropoda; class Insecta; order Coleoptera; family Curculionidae; genus Kuschelorhynchus; species Kuschelorhynchus macadamiae. The sequence goes on along the minus strand of JAUTXW010003136.1, from coordinate 153,628 downwards.
GTTTCGATTCAAAATGACCTAAATATACGCTTTCATTTGTTTATAGAGTTTAAGGTAGAATTAAAAAATGCAAAAATGTAAATATAGGGTATTCTATTTAAAAATACTTTAATTTATTTTATAACATTATTACATTTGTTATAAAAAACTTAAAACTGTAGGTATATTACAAATTTAGCACACATTTAAATTCCACAATAAAATGAGATACCCTGCCTTTTTCTCAGAGAGCAGAACTTTTTATGAAGAGCAATTTTCATAAAATTAATAATAAAAAAGTTTTTCATTTGTAAAGAACTTAAGCAGACACACAGTATACGTATCCTACACCTATAGCGAATAGTTTAGAAAGACATTTAACTTTCATACTTTGTGTTATATATTATACAAAACTTAGTAGCTCTTGTATTTGACTGTTTTGATATTTCCAACAAATTTAGTCACACATTTAAATTCCACAATAAAATGAGATACCCTGTAGATACTTTTGTAGTTTTGATAATCTAACATTATTTTCTCAGAGAGCAGAACTTTTTATGAAGAGCAATTTTCATCATTATTAATAATAAAAGGGGTTATCTCTGACATTTGTTTTAATTGGGTTAGGGTTATCTCTGGGTGCGTCTCTTTCAGAATTTTCTTAATTTTCTTGGTAGTGTAAAAGAATATCCAATTGCTTCTCTTCGATCAATACAGTTTTAGGCCTATTTTTAACCATGCACAATCGTTTAAAGATTTTGTGTAAAGGAATTTTACGAAGTGGGAATAATCTTTGATAGTCGTAGATAACAGTCGTACAATTTTAGACGTTAAACATTATATACAAACATTTTTTCTAGTAAAGTTTTTCGAACAACATAAATACTGACTCTATATTATATTTGCTTTTTGTTTGTGTAAAGTAAAATATACAATTTAAAATATTTCAGATTTTTATATTTGAATATCTGTTTTTGAGGTCCAGAAAATTAAACACCCTATAAAAAATTTAACAACAAGAACTTTAAAAACGTTTAATTTAAATTATTTAATATCTTGCTTAATTTTGGTAGGCTAAAAGTAGCAGAGAAAGAAAAAGAAACATAAAAAAAACAAAAAAAATAAAATCCTAGCTATTTATGTATGTATTAGCGTAAAACACTCAATATAGAACGTATAATCAGAAAAACGAATCACAAATAAGATGTCCTATTTAAAATAAAAAAATTGATAATCGCCACATCCAAATGACTCACCCCGTATATATAAAATTATATAAAGTAAAAATTGTCTTTACACCATATAACTATTGTATTAATCTATTTTTCGTAACTTGCAAAGATTTCGAGATAAGGTACAGGGTCGCCTTACGTGGACCACCCTGTACACAGTTACAATGTTTAAATTTTTTTCTCGTACCTACGATTAAACAAAACGCTTGAATTGATACAGAGCGATTAAAGTACATTTTGGAAACCACTGATACAAAATTTGATTGTTTTAAGTACATCGGTTTTTCTTCCACAGTAAGTAAGTATAAGTAAGAGAGTATCCAGCCTAATGCGCGCAATACGTACAAGTATTTCAAACACTTCAAAAAGAAAATCTTGAAGGTAAAATTGTTCATATTTGACTTAATCTTATAACGCTTTTTGCACACCCTGTATTCAATAACTCACTGCCCGACGTAGTGGGTGAAGTAGACGTGTACGCATCTCAAACACTTCGAAAAGAAAAACTTTACCTCATAAACAATTTGTACATTTTACATGTACAATTTGATTCATGGTGATAATTTTATATTGACTAGTTCTTAATTTTAATATTGACGTTGTTTTGTTTTATTTTTTAGTACCTGTATTTATTGACGGTTTTTAAATTCAATTATTTAAACTATCTTGTTTTTAATTGTAATTATTGTTTGCTATTATATTTTGTACTATAGAATTTTTCCCCTAGCTTTGTAAATGAGAACACTGTTCTTTGTACAATAAAGCATATTTGAAATTGAAATTGAAATTGAAATACACGTCTTATATTATATACCGGTGTGTCCCACATAGTAATTGTATACATCGGATGGGTCCAAGTGTATCCAAGACATCTACAAGACGTACTCAGGTTCTTGCTGAATGTGTACAGTTAGATAATTTTTATTTTTCCGCATATAATAAAATAAAATAAGTGATTTAAGACAGTACTACTGGTTTAAAACCAGTTGACTAAATTTAGCTGTTACATGACCATTGAATCAATTCACCCATAATTAATATTACATCTTATTTTTAATGTGTAAGAAAACGTTTTTAAAAATTGGACCTACAAATGCATTATTTAATTAAAAGTCAAAATTCAATATAAAACAAAGATATTATTTTATTGCAATAGAGTACCGGATATATCAAGGGTGTTTTTATTATTTTTATAAACGTACAAGGTTCTTTTACTGTTGCTTCGAATAAAAGATTTAAAAATAATTTAAAAAGAATATTAAGCACGGTGTCCGCGCTTGATAATCTTTTTGGCGCCGTACATTTAGCTTAAGAAATATTATTAATAAAAAACCTTCGTGTTTGACTGAATGTTTAGTAAAATTAAACCAATGACTGGAAATAATAATGTAATTATAATGTAATTTTTTAGCTGAGGACTATTGTCCCGTAGTATGGGATGCCTGGTCATGTTTTCCAAAGTCTCCAGTGAATACGATAGCAACTTTGTTTTGCAGTAGCCAAGCTTATCAGTCTCCCGACAAAGTATGCACCTGTAAGTAAAAGTTTAATCTAATTTATTTTATAGTTGTCTGGTCTATATAACTAATAACTAAAGCGTAATCAAATTAGCGTTAAGAATATATTTATTTGCTTAAGTAAAATTTGTGCTACCAAAAAAAGTTGATATAGTTAATTAATTTTCAAATCTATACCAAACTTGTCAATTCGATCAACTGTGTGTTGTTTTATAAACATTAGGGTCTTGATTTTTTAAAGTTAGATAATAATAGCAGTAAGAATAAAAAATAATAATAACAAAAACCATAGTAAATAATATTTATGTATGCATTTTAAGATGCAAACAATAAAATGATAAAGATGGAGAAAAAAAGTCGGAGATTATGCCATAGACCATAGAAGTTTTTAACAAAAATTAAATCTTAGGAAAAATAATTATTATTCTAAAATATGTTGGTATATACAGGGTCGCCCGTTTTTATTTTTTGTGAAACACATATTTTTTCTAATGAATATACCCATTTTATTATAAATATATTAATATACCCATATATATATATATATATATATATATATATATATATATATATATATATATCTATATATATATATATATATATATATATATATATATATATATATATATATATATATATATATATATATATATATATATATATATATATATATATATATATATATATATATATAAATATTTATATTCCTTTTTTATACTTTCGACATGTTTAAGGTTGTCCGCCACTCCAAAGTCAAATTTTTTGCCGATGACACGCAACTTTATAACAGCTTTAATCTGGGAGATTATGATGTATCTTCTACTATATTAAATCAAGATCTAGAAAGTGTAAATGAGTTTGCTTGCAAGCATAATCTGGTTTTAAATCCTCAAAAATCGAAAGTTCTTTTATTTTGTCCTGCTAAGCATAGGGATCTGATTAAGTCACAAATGAAAATTTTTGTAAATAACCAACTAATTCAGTTTACCTCTAAGGCTAGGAATCTTGGTTTAGTCTTTGACGAAAATTTAAGATTTGTAAGTCACGTTAGTAACATCACAAAGCAATGTTTTATGCGTCTTAAGCTGCTTTATGCTAATAAGAACTTATTAACATTCAAGATGAAAAAAATTTTGTGTGAGAGCCTGATTTTGTCTAAGGTATGTTATGGTTTTATAGTGTATTACCCCTGTTTAGATAAACTCACTTCAAACAGACTACAGAAAATCCAAAATACATGTTGCCGACTTGTGTGTAATTTAAGGAAATATGACCATATAACCCCCGCGTATGACCTTATACAGTGGTTACGGATTAATAATCTATTTGTGTATCATCTTCTTATTTTTACTGTTAAAATATTAAATACATCTACTCCCAAATATTTACGTGATAAGCTAGTTTTTAGAGAAAATGTACATACGCTTAATTTAAGAAACCTTGTAAAACTTACCATGCCACACCACAGGACAGCCATGTTTCGGCGTACCTTCACATATAATGCCGTCAAGGAATTTAACTCTGAGCAGTAACATTGTTGGCTTGATTCATAGGTGTACTTTTGGCTACGTTTTAAAAAATCACCTTTTTTCACGCCAGTAAGGTCATGTTCGTTTTTATTTTATTCTTTTTTTTCCCCCTATTATCTGTAAAATTTATTACTAAAATAGTTATTTTTTCAGGTTGAGTATGAATGGCCGTTAGGCTAGACTCCGCCTTTGTAATTATTAATTTAATCATTAATTAATTGCAATAAAGTCGTTATTTATTTATTTATTTTATATATATATATATATATATATATATATAATATATTATATTTATATATATATATATATATATATATATATATATATATATATATATAGCAAAACAAAATGGGGGCCTATTAAAATATTTAAAAAATCAGTCTCAAAAAATACATATTAGATTAATTTCAAACTAGCTGGCCAGATAAATTTTATTCTGCCTTTTCCGTTAGATAGCGCGATGAGTTTCCAGTGGAATTAAAAGAATATAAGGCGCATTCACCATATCCTTCAGAAATGTTATTGAAGAACAACATATTGGTTTTGTAGAAAAAATATGCAATAAAAGAATACAAAAAATAGTGTTGAAAGGTCTCGAAAACCAGACGACCATTTAAAAAAAATCATGTAAATTGGTACTACAACTCTCTCACGAACTTGCTGAAAAATCTGGCTTAGTGTTTTAAATATATAGATTTTGTGCAAGTATTAAGTGTGATATAGAGAAAAACTGGTAAAGTTGTGTTACGAATTCAAGTTGGCGAAACAAAATGGCGGCCAAATGAAAGTTTTAGAATGTTAAAAAGTCTTATTCAATAGATTTTAAATTTTGCAGAAATAATAAATATGATATTTGATTAAACTGGTACGAATTCAACATGACGTGACAGAGTGGCGGTGTGTGTCAACGTAAAAACTACTTATTGAATTTATTTTAAATTATACCAAAAAATTTAGTGTGGTTTTGGTACAAACTGGTAAAATATTGGTAGGAATCCAATATGATGGAACAAAATGGCGCCCAATAAAAATGTTTAAAAAGGCAGTATATATGTGTTACTAAATGACTATGTACTAAACTAAATTTGGTCACACGTCACTAGTTCTAATAAAAGAAAAGATTCATAACGAGGAAAAAAAATATAACAATATTAATACCTCTCTTAAACTAAGAGAGAATATGCTAGATATAATTATATTTTTTTAAGCTAGGAATATAATTAATAATTATTGAAAGATACTACTATCTTCATTTACTTGTCTGTATACACTTAGTTTTAGTTTAATTTTCATTCGATTGATTGAAATACACTTATTATATGTAAGTAATATAATAGGAATTAATTCGTCTAGAACAAAGAGACAGTACATGAGTATATACATGAGTATATGTATATATATATATATATATATATATATATATATATATGATGTACATACTCATGTACTGCCTCTTTGTTCTAGACGAATTAATTTCCATTATATTACTAACACATAATAAGTGTATTTTTCACTGGAATGAAAATTAAACTAAGTATATACATTTTATTATTATTATTACAAAGTTTTACCAGTTATTTCCAACATAATACTTTGATTATTTTCAGGATATAACTTTGTCGAACATACAATGAGGGAAGATTAATTTTGTATGTTCCTTCCCATATTATCAGTCCATACCTAAGTAGTGATTCGACCAGAGATTAATAAACCACTTTTATCAATTTACTACTTAAAAATTCGCTCATGATATAAAATTTTTCAAGTTTACGCAGTCTGTTAGTTAAGTGGATAATGTGGTGTCTCCATTTCAGGTGCTGACCGATTATTATTCTTAAGTATTTTATTCTCTTAAGTGCTTTAATCTCAGCAATTGAGTCGTTAACCACCAAAGGGTGGTCTAATTCTATTTGTGATCGACAATGCCATATAATTTGTTTTGGTGACGTTTAGTGATAGTTTGTGAGAGTCAAGTCGATGCCGTCGTGTCATCGGCGTATGATATAAATTTGCCATTAATTTTTAAGTTTAAAAGCAAATTTAAGTAAGTTATAAAAAGTATTGGGCCTAGAATAGTATCCTGAGGAACACTTATTTTAATTTTTAAAGGAGAACTAATTGTATTATTATTTGTACGTGTTGGTATCGATTTTAGGGGTAGCTCACAAAGACGGTTATATAAATTGCATATTGCCTCATCGCTTCCTCGCGGTACCTTAGTCGCCTATTATGCATATTTAGACAAAGTCACGATTCGTCACCAGATTGCTAGATTCTCAGGGCCCATTGCACTGTTACCGACTTAAACTTATAGCAGTTAAGGTACCTAGTGGAATAATAAACAATAGGTACTTGATGTGAAACAGGCATACTTAATTTCCCTTAAAAGTTATTTTTAGCGGGTATGGCCAGATTGACTTTAGGAAATATAAGTTTTATAATTGTTTTTTGAAATTTGTTACATATATTAATCGGTACCAGCGCGAACGCGGTAGTGCGGAGTTCTTAGGTAAAACTCATCAGATTAGTATTATCAGGTCGAACGAACACCGTTAAAGCGCCAATAGTGCTTGTTCTGATTTCGTTGTCCGTACTTTCAGTTAAGATAACTTTATATTACTTATTTTTAAATAAAAATTTATTTAAACCAATAATAAACCCCACACTTAATTTATATATATATATATATATATATATATATATATATATATATATATATATATATATATATATATATATATATATATATATATATATATATATATATATATATATATATATATATATATATATATATATATATATATATATATATATATATATATATATATATATATATATATATATATATATATATATATATATATATATATATATATATATATATATATATATATATATATATATATATATATATATATATATATATATATATATATATATATATATATATATATATATATATATATATATATATATATATATATATATATATATATATATATATATATATATATATATATATATATATATATATATATATATATACACCGCTGGAAACTTCAAGTGCACCAACGAAATTTTCGGTTCAACATTAAAGTGACATATTTCAGGAACTGAAAACGATATCGCGATGCGCCTTCCAACTTATTGTGGGTGATTTTTTGTAGAATCGACCATGAATTTTGCGGTTTTGAGAAACCATACATTTTATTCTACAGGGGTGGTTTTATAAAACGATACAATTTTTGCAAAATTTCATCTAGGAGCCGATCTTGAAAAAGTGTATAAAACTTTTTATATCTTATAAGATGATTTGGGAGGGTATTTAAAAAACATATTCATGGATTTTTCGATTATCATTCCATTTTTAGAAATATGATTTTTTAATAAAAAGAGTCATTCGTTTTACGTTTTACTCTGTAACTTTTTAATGTTATATTATTTTAATGACATTGTTCTAGTGATTATTTTGGTCGAATGTTTTACGATATTCAAATTAAAAATTTTATACAGGCTATCGAAAAAGTTGAGAAAATTTAAATAAAAAAAAATGCTTGGTAATTTGAAGAATATTAAGTTAACGAGTTTCAACGTGCGTTTGTAAAAAACAAACCTTCTTTTTTCATTTTCAAGTCAAGGTCTCGAAACGGTTTGGGCATTTTTTTAGAAATTTGACGAACAAGGGAATTACACTAATAAGAGGTTTGGTTTGTATCCTGACGCATAAAAAATACCGTTAGGCATAGCGGACTTTTAATGATATTTCTAGCATCGCGAACCCTATAAACAAATTTTAGTGAATGGTTTTATAACCAGAAAAGTATTTATTACCCAAGGGCCAAAGTGGAAACTCGCCAGGGTGCGCCAGCTTCCATAAGAAGTCATTGAAAACAAAAACAGTATTGATAATTATTTCGAAAATTTAGGGTTTCATACTTTTCGATAATATGCTAAAATAAGAGACAATAGTACCGAGTTTCTAGAATACCGGTTTCAATGGTAACAAACATATTATATTATATTTTAACTCAAATTGTGCTTCACATTCTAGACACATTTGGTGTCACATTTTCTATAACTGAATTTAACAGGTTTTTACAAAATGACGTCCGAAAATTGACATATTTAACATTTTATAAAGCTGTAAATGCTAAGCGACTTAATTTATTACAAAACGGTTTGCACTTCCAATCCGACTTTTTCGCGATTTATCTATTCGCATTAACTGACATTACATCCGGATATGTAAAAATTATTCTAATGATCATAAATTGATTATCGATAAAAATACATAGTGACGTATCGTACCTTTTATTATTTTCCAGATTTATATCAGTTTTGGCAGTTTATCTTATTAAAAACTTGGTTTAAAATGGCATAAATACAGAATAATTATTGCATAATAACAACCGGAACAATAATTTACTTATGTTGTTTTACCGACGAGATGCTGTGCCATTATTTATTTAAATAAACCAAAATATTTCATTTTAAGCAAAGTTTTAACAAGATAAACTGCCAAAAATGAAATAAATCTGGAAAATAATAAAAAGTAAGATAAGTCGTTATGTATTTTTATCGATAATTAATTTATGATCATTTGAATCATTTTTACATTTCCGGATATAATGTCTGTTAATGCCAATAGATAGATCGCGAAAAATTTGGATTTGAAGTACAAACCGTTTTGTAATAAACTAAACCGTCTAGCATTTACAGCGTTATAAAATGTTAAATAAGTCAACTCTCAGACGTCATTTTGTAAAAACCTGTTGAAGTTAGTTATAGGAAATGTAATCCAAAATGTGTCTAGAATGTGAAGCAAAATTGAAGTTAAAATATATAGGAATGTTTGTTACTGTGGAAAGCGGTATTCAAGAAATTCGGTATTATTGTGTTTTATTTTATCACATTATCCAAAATATAAAACCCTAAATTCTCGAAATAATTAGCAATAGTGCTTTTCTTTTCAATAACTTCTTAATGGAAGCTGGTCTTGCCTATTTAAAACACTAAGCCAGATTCTTCAGCTTCCGTGACAGAGTTGTAGTACTAGTACTAGTACTGTAGTATACGATTTTTTTTTTAATGATCGTCTGGTTACCGAGACCTTTCAACACTATTTTTTGTATTTTTTTTACAAAACGAACATTTTTTCATCAATAACATTTCTGGACGATGTGGTAAATGCGCCCAATATTCTTATAATTCCACTGGAAACTCACCGCGCCATCTAACGGAAAAGGCAGAACAAGATTTATCGGGCCAGCTAATTAATCTAATATGTAGTTTTTTGAGACTGATTTTTTAAATATTTTAATAGGCCGCCATTTTGTTTTGCTATCCTGGATTCATACTAAAATTTGGTAAATAATTTTTCAATTACGCTGCGAACTGATAGACATATAGACAGATAGACAGGCGGACTGACGAAATTGATAAAACATATTTTTTGGCATCTAGGGACGCTAAAACGTGAAAATATATTTGAAACCTGAGAAGGTGATTTTTTTTTAGGTTTACAAACAGTTTATTTGGCCGCCATTTTGTTCCGCTATCTTAAATTAGCACAACAATTTTATTAGTTCATCTCTATACTACAATTAATTACGGACACACGATTTGAAATCAGTCCATTAAGGAGTTTTTCAGGCTGGATTTTTATTAATTTTATTAAGCTGCCATTTTGTTCCGCCATCTTGGATTCTTACCAAAATTTTACCAGTTATTTCCAATATAATACTTTGATTATTTTCAGGATATAATTTTGTAGAACATACAATGAGGGAAGATTAGTTTTGTATGTTCCTCCCCATATTATCAGTCCATACCTAAGCAGTTCGAAGAGAGATTTATAAACCAATTTTATCAATTTACTACTTAAAAATTCGCTCAGGATTTAAAATTTGTCAAGTTTACGCAGTCTGTTAGTTAAGTGCATAATGTGGTGTGTCCATTTTAGGTGCTGATCGATTATTTTTAAGTATTTTATTTTCTTAAGTGCTTTAATCTCAGCAAATGGGTCGTTAACAACAATACTATCAAAGTTTTATCTAAGTCTATTTGTGATCAGCAATACCATAATATAATTTGTTTTGGTGACGTTTAGTGAGAGCTTGTGAGATTTAAGTCGATGCTGTTGTGTCATCGGCGTATGATATAAATTTGCCGTTATTTTTTAAGTTTAAATGCGAATTTATGTAAGTTATAAAAAGTATTGGGCCTTGAATAGTATCTTGGGGAACACTTATTTTAATTTTTAAAGGATCACTAATTGCATTATTATTTGTACGTGTTGGTATCGATTTTAAGGGTAGCTCACAAAGACTTCCAACACTCTGCAACGGGGGATCACACTTTGCATAAGGATGTCAATCAATTGGCTATGAGGCTCAGTGTCAAGGTCTTTGAGAGGTCGAGGTAACTAGCCAACCACTTTTTAGTGATATTTCGGCTATTTATAACTTCAGGCGTGAGACAATACATGGCGTCTGATGTGCTCAGGCCTTCTGTAAAGCCAAATTGGTTATCTGATAAAACATTAAACATTTTGAAAAATTAACTTAAGGGGGAACTGCACGCAGTAATATGGATCATTTGCAAGCCTTCCGCCGCTGCAATATTATGTTAAAACTATAAGAGATATGTATTAACTCCAATGTGATTTTAATAGGGAAATATATATAGTTGGATGCTAAATGCGAATTTATGTGAAAAAATCAAATCTAGAGATATAAAATAAAAGTAGATTTGCCCATTTTCGACCATTTTTTGACCACTTTTTGTCGCACATGCCTTCGCATATAATTTTTTTTCCACAAAATGGCTCTTTACCGCCTTACATTGATCCTTTGTCTACGTAACTGCAAAATTTGAAATGGTAAATCGTACTCATGTCTTTGTATTTCTGCAGCGCGTGAACCCTTTTGAACCCATTTTTAACCGAAATATAATTTAAATTACCTATACATAACACATTTTTTTGAGGTCGGACGTGCAGGAAGTTTTTTTTTAATGCGTAGGTACCTTTTCATCTTACTTTCAACTCGACTAGACCTTGCCGCTGGTTTTTCACTTTTTGCGTGCAGTTCTCCCTTAATCTTTCCTTTAGACATTTCTCCAAGATTTTTGAAAAATGATTTATAAGGCTTATTGACCGATAGTTTTTAATATTTTTTTTTAGAATCTGCTTTATGTATAAGAGTAATTATATTAGTTCATTGTGTTTTGGCACTATTCCCGTTTTGAAAGTTAAATTTATTAGGTATGTCAAAGAATTTTATTATTTCTAGATGAACCATTTTAATGAGTTTTGAGGTTCTTCCATTTTTACCAGGAGCACTATCTTTTTAAGGCATTTGATTTATAACCTCATTCTCCTTTACTGGTCTTAAGAACTTTTGTGTCATTTCTGTACCTATACAGGGTGTTCAGAAACAACGTCAGGAAACTTAAGGCCGTGATTCTACATGAAAAAATAATGGTAGCAAGTCATTTAAGAAAATGTCAAAATCTTAATGGTTTCCTAGTAACGGCTGATCAAAGTTGCATTTTAATTTTAAATTTTGGGAATATTTAGTTCATTTCTTTACAGATCAACTTGATATTTGACACATAAGTTCAAGGTAATGGACGCTCTTATCCAAAGGTAAAAATGTTTATTTAAGTTGCCACCAGAGGGCACTATACCTACAACTGAAAACTTATTTCCGTGAAAACTTTTTTATTTTGGAAGAAATTGTCAAAATTGGGTTGCCATTTTTAAGCCGATGGAATGTGCTTCAAATAATATAATCTTACTTCAAATCCATAAATCATACCGTTTAGCCGCAAATCGATATTCAAATTTTATTTAATTAAATTATAATATTACAACAAATAACAGCGTAACACAACTAACACACTTTATAATAAACTTTGAAAATGTCCACCATTAACTTCGATACATTTTCTAACAGTTTTTAGAAAATATCTCCGAACATTAGTTAAAGTTGAAGTAGATTTATTGACTGCAGTTTTATACACCAACGTCTTTAAATGCGGCCAGAAAAAAAAGTGATAAGATCTGGGGAACGGGGTGCCCAAGGGTGTGCTCCGCCTCTTCCTATCCAACGATTCGGAAATACTTCATTCAGATATTCAACGGACGTTAAGGCTGTAATGTGGTGATGCGCCATCTTGCAAGAGCCACATCCTTATTTGTGATCGAAGGGGAACATCTTATAAAACGCTAGGAAAATCATTCTGTAAAAAACTTAATTAAAGATTTCCATTCAACGTCTCGTCAAAAAAGTGAAGTCTTACGAGACAATCTCCAAATATTTAACATGAATCTTCGCTGATGTTTCAGTTAGAAATAAATATATATATATATATATATATATATATATATATATATATATATATCATCGAAAACGTACCGCAAGGCATAACGGCCAGGGTAATTTTTTTTTCAAAAAATCCAAAAACACGTCAAGTTTGTTTGTGAGGGGGACAATTTTTGCCCTTAAAATGATCGCAAAATTTTCAACCCTCTAAGCGGGGGTGTCATCCCCCAAACTTTTTCAAATGGGAAGAGGGGTCAAGTGGTACCGCAATGAAAAGGGCTTTCTATTCTCTATACATTCCCGCTTTGGTTTTTATAATGAGGAGGTGAGAAAAAACAGACTTCTAATGAGCTATTTGGTCGATGTTACGTGTCACCTAGCAAAGCAAGAATTATCTTTCAGAGGCCTTAATGAAAAAAGCGATTCCGTTAGTGCGGGAAATTTTCGGGAAACTTTTAATCTGTTAATTAAACGTGATAACGAAATACAACAACATTTAAAAAAAATTGGAAATATTTTTTCTGGTTTATCAAAAACTATCCAGAATGATTTGATATCCTGTATTTCCGATTACCTTGCAGATACAATTCATAGGGAGATAAAAGAGTCGTTGTTTTTCGTGCGATTTCAATTCGGTACGTTAATAAATACGGTGAAATCAAAGAAAGTTTCTTGGGTTTTCATGACGTTAGCGAAGACAGAACAGCGGACGCAATGTATGGATTAATTGTTACAGTCATAGGCAATTTCGATTATAAAACAAAATTAGTTGGGCAATGCTACGATGGTGCTAGTGTGATGGCAGGTTCATTGAATGGTTTGCAAAAAAAAGTTAAAGATGATGCTCCTTTTGCTTTGTTTACGCATTGTAGTGCGCACAGATTGAATTTGGTTTTACAAACTGGTTCAAAAAATATAAAAAATTGCCGAATTTTTTTCGCAAGTGCGTCCTCGATTCCCGGATTTTTTCATTAGTCTGCAAAACGGACATTTACTTTAGATTCGACGATAGGAAAGAGGATTTCTTCCAGTTCAGACACCAGGTGGGCTTCCCGTTCTAAAATCATTCAAATCTTGCACTCTGAATGGGAAGGCCTAAAATTTGTTTTTTCTAAAATTATTGACGACCAATCATCATCGGCTGAGTCAATAAACGGGGCCAAGGGATATCTTAAATTTATGAACGATTTAGAATTTTCGTTTCTTACCGCTGTGTATAAACATATTTTTGACATAACTGACCCCCTTTTCAACATTCTACAGAAAAAATCATTGGACATCACCTATTGTAAAAAGCAAATATTTATGGCAAGAGATCGTATCAAGTTATTGAGAAATGAGACAATGTTTAATACAATATTTGAACAAGCCCAAACAAGGATTTTTAATAATAGGGACTCAGGGCAATTGTCAAAAAGAATTAAGTTATCGGACACCATTAAAGGCGATGAGCAAAGTTCTTTACGCATTTTATTTTATGAGATAATTGACAATATTGTGACTCAAATAGAAGTTAGGTTTGCAGATATGTCTCAGTTATTATATTTTTCTTTAGCGGATTCCTCAAAATTCGAAGAATATAACAAAAATTTTCCGCTTGAATTTGTGACGAATGTGACCAACTTTTATAAAAATTTCTTTGACAAACAAAAATTAATTAATGAGCTTAGTGTAATAATATCTCGATGAACAATTTGCATTGCTGAGCGTCGAGGCAATTTTAAAACATTTCGTAAAAAATGAACTTCAAGAAATATTTCCTGAAAGTTACAAACTTTTTGCGTTAATTGCTACCATACCTATTACAAGTACCTCAGTGGAAAGACATTTCTCTTGTTTAAAGCGAATAAAAACGTATTCTCGCAATACAATAAAAAATGAACGTTTATCGTCACTTGCGCTAATTTCAATAGAAAAAGAGTTGTTCTGCTCCTTACAGAAGGCTGATAACTTTACGGATGTCATAATAAGTAAATTCGCCCTTTTAAAAGATAGGCGGATAAATTTAATTTATAAAACTTAGTTGTCAGCTAAGTGTGTACGCGGCTTAACGTTTTCTTATAACGTCATTATTCTTGAAATTATTGTGGTTGTCGCCTATCCTAGCCTAAACACCACGAGCCGCCACTAAAAACCGGTCAAGTCATTTAGAAAATATGAAGGATTGAAATTTAAAATGTTTATTTACAAATTATCAGAGTAAATGATAAGGATAAATTCCTTCGACCAATTCGCTATTTTTGTCCTGTTATTTTAGATGTTTACTGCTGATTTTAGTGATTTGACATGCCACAACGATCAGGTGCGGTAGTTGCTAGATAGGTGTTCTGTAACTTGTGCGTTTAAATTTCTCAATATCATTAAATTTTTTATCAATAATTATGGTGTACTCACTTGCAGAAAAAGTGGAAATAATCGAACTTTATTTTAAAAATAATGAATGTGGCAATCGGGTTGCGCAGATATTTAATGAACGACAACCTGAAAAACACCTTTCCGGCAAAATTGTTCGCGAGTTAGTAGCAAAATTTCGCGAAACTGGATCCCTTATGAATAAAAAGAGGCAGATGGAAAATCCTGTAGTAAATGAAGCTATGGAGGTCTTTGTATTGGGCCAAGTTGCCATGGATAGTACGCTGAGAACAAGAAAATTAGCCAATGAGACCGGCGTGAATCGTACAAGTGTCCAAAGAATATTGAAAAAACACCATTTCCACCCGTATAAAATTCAGTTGGTACAAGAACTCAACGAAGACGATTTTGATCGCCGCTTGCAATTTTGTGAAACTATTAGTGAACGAGTGGCCAATAATAATAATTTTCTATTCAATGTGTGTTTTTCGGATGAGTGCACCTTCTTTTTGAACGGTGTAGTTAATCGGCATAACTGTCGGTACTGGGCTGAGAACAACCCCAGGGTATTTCACGAGGTGCACACACAACATCCTCAGAAATTGAACGTGTGGGCTGGTATTTTTGGAAATTCTATTGTGGGTCCTTTTTTTCTTCCTGGAACTCTAACAGGTGATATGTACTTAGATTTACTGGAAAATACCATCGACCCAGCCCTAACTGACATCATCGAAAATAATCCTGGATACGTTGAAGCGGAACTGATATTTCAACAAGACGGTGCACCTCCACATTACTCTCAAAATGTGCGTAATTATTTAAACACTAACTTTCCCGGGCGGTGGATAGGACGAAGGGGTGCCATTGAGTGGCCTCCCCGGTCACCCGACTTGACTTCTTTAGACTTTTTTCTATGGGGACACATAAAAAGTAAAGTGTATAGCACTCCACTTGCCTCATTAGAAGATCTGCGAACACGAATTATTGACGTTTGTCGCGAAGTGACCCCTCAGGTTCTTCAGAATGTTCGAGAACGATTTGAAGCTAATTTGTATTACTGTATGGAGGTCGACGGACAACATTTTCAGCATTTGCTTCATTAATACGGTAAGTTTTTTTTTATTTAATTCAATTTATGCGTTTTTTGAAAAATGTATTTTTCAAATTTCAATCTTTCATATTTTCTATATGACTTGACCGATTTTCAAAACGGAAGCGGGAATGTATAGAGAATAGAAAGCCCTTTTCATTGCGGTACCACTTGACCCCTCTTCCCATTTGAAAAAGTTTGGGGGATAACACCCCCGCTTAGAGGGTTGAAAATTTTGCGATCATTTTAAGGGCAAAAGTTGTCCCCCTCACAAACAAAATTGACATGTTTTTGGATTTTTTGAAAAAAAAATTACCCTGGCCGTTATGCCTTGCGGTACGTTTTCGATGGGCCAGTCGTGGTAGGATCTGGCAACGTTGGCAGAACAAGAGAACTCAAACTGGCAACGGTGGATCCCAATCCTCTATCCAGAAGAACATAGAAGCCCCATTTTGTGCATTGTGACGTCATCAACTTGGCAAAACACGCATCTACGGAAGGAATACATAGTGAAACCCCTGGTAGAGCTAATTGCTAAGAACACGACGAGCGATGTTTCTACCCTGTTTGTAAGTAACGAATCATCACGTTTATTTTAAAAATAATATTTAATTAAATACCTGTTCGACTTTTCAAAATCGATCTTACATTTTATTAATTAGTAAAATAATCGATTATTCTGTTAAATAATTTTCCCATAAACTAATCAATTATTCTGCTAATTGATTTCTGTATTTCTAAGTGTAACATCGTATAATTTGTGTATAATCAGTTATTCTGTTAATTGATTAATTTTAAAATATTTTTTTTGGAATTATTTTGATCAGTTAGTCTGCTAACTGATCTCCAGATTACATTAGTATTTTTATTATAACAAGAAATATTACACAGATTTAATTTAATTATACTAACTAGTTAATAAGAACTGTTTATTTTACGTTGGTTGGCATACTACTTTGCGTACTGTCTATCAACATAAAAATTCGTAAAATATTTTGTGTTTTATATCCTTTTTATATTATATTGTGCTAGTGTTTATTGTGTTGATATATTGAGCAAATATGCCGGATAATGAAAGAATAACTGCAGGAGCAGCGGTAGCAGTAATCGAACCTTATAAACTTTCCGAGATTTTTTCTATTATCCCCGAATTCGAAGGTGATCAAAATATTTTTACAAACCTTCCTAAATGCCTGCGAATGTGCATATGATATGTCTACGGGTAACCAAAAAGATCTTTTAGTGATTCACATAAAAAATAGGTTGCGAGGGAGAGCAGCGCAGCTGATAAGCTCCCGAAATCCACTTTCTTTTCTAGAGATAAAGCAATTACTTAATTCTCACTTCGGAGATACGCGAGATCTATCTTCACTTATTCAGGACTTGAATGAGACAACTACCAAATGAATCTCCTTTGACTTTCCTTAACAGACTTCAAGTCCTAAATGCTAAAATGCACGCCAACATACAAAAATCCGTACTCGCACCCAATCAAAAGGCAGCCCAAATAACATTAATCGAATCCATGTCTCTAAATAGCCTACTTACTGGCCTGGAACCCCGAATTGGACATATAATACGTGCAGAAAATCCACCTAATCTTTTGGAAGCACAAATTCGCAGAAAACGCGAGCTTCAACTATCATATTTCGAATCCCAAAAATCTTCTAGGCCCAATCCGCCTGCTAGACCTATTATTCAAACTAATAAAAAACCTAATATACAATCCCTTAAATGTCATAGCTGTGGTCGCAATGGTCATTTAGCAAATGAATGCAGATCGCAACAACGTCCCACTGGTTATACTTCCCAGAATTTTGGCAATTTTCAAAAGCCTAATACCAATCAACAATCAAATTATTCCCAATCAAACACCCCCTTTCAGTCGAATAGACCCAACAATGGTCAGCCAAGACCGCAGTACACACCCCATAACCAATCAAACCAAAACAATTTCCAATGTCAAACACCAATATGACGAGTATTGTAACCAATACACAAGAATGGATGAAGATAATCCCGATTAAAACCATCCGCCTATTCGAACAATTTCAAATACCAATGCCATGACGGAAATCCAAAACCAAATACAAACCCTGAATTTGGACGACATGAACCCGTCATTGAATTTCCCAGAACAACATTTTCTTTAAATCCCCTTCTTGCTTAACCTGAAAAATTTATATTACATAAAAGACACATCCAACACTTTAAACTACTTATAGATTCCGGAGCAGGAATAACAATATTTAAAGAAAATACAGTAAAACAATTTCCCCAACGTTTTCCCGAAATCACAGACCAAAAACTTCTTATTACCGAATCAACCCTAGTTCCTTTTCAAGCCGGAAACCCACATAAAGTTTACATATACGATTTAGATATTGATTTCGATGGTATTCTAGAACTCGACTTTTTAGAACACTATGAATGCACCATCGACTTAAAAAATAAAAAACTTATTACAAATTTTAAAACTTTACCACTGTTTAAGGCAGAAGAAAACCTCGAACAAAAAAATAAAATAACTAACGTAAACAATTCTAATGAAATTAAAATTGAAGGTAGGACCAAGCAAATTTTTAAATTACGTTATGATTTAGTCAACACCGATGCTATCCTATCTAGGCAAGAAATCGAAAAAGTTCACATTCCAAACGCAATTGTCCTTGTCAATGAGGAAGGCGAATTTCTAACTTCTGTGGTTAATGCAAATGCCATCCCGAAAACCATTAATTTTTCAGATATCGAAATCGAACCTTTTTCTTCTCATTCGCTACTCAATTACAATTTATCTGATAAACAGCTATCTTCTAACCGCATTACCAACATTGAGTCCCAACCTCGTTTAGATCTTAACGAAGAAGAAAAAGAAATAATTACCAATCTTTGCGTAGATTTTGAGGACATATTTTACCTCGAAGGTGACAATGTTATCTTTACCAACGAAATTAAACACCAAATTGACACCAATGGTGCAAAGCCTGTTTTCACCAAATTATACAGGTATTCCCATATTCACAAAGAAGAGGTAAAAACTCAGGTTAATAAAATGTTAGAACAAGGAATCATAAAACCCCCTATTTCACCTTGGTCATCTCCAGTTTGGGTCGTCCCCAAGAAACTTGATTCCTCAGGCAAACAAAAATGGAGAGTAGTCATAGATTATCGTAAATTGAATGAATCCACGGTAGATGATAAGTACCTACTTCCTAATATTGCCGATCTTTTGGATCAGCTAGGCAAGTGCCAGTATTTTACAACCCTTGATCTAACTTCAGGAGTTCACCAGATCGAGATAGACCCTAAAGATATTCCAAAAACTGCTTTCTCTGTAGAAAACGGACACTACGAATTTATAAGAATGCACTTTGGCCTTAAAAATGCCCCGTCCACTTTCCAGAGAGTAATGGACAACATCCTTCTAGGCATTCTCAATGAACGTTGTCTCGTCTATATGGACGACATCATTGTGTACTCACCTACAATCCAGAAATTTCCAGAACCAAAAAATCCTAAAGATATAAAATCCTTTCTGGGTTTAGCTGGTTATTATCGTAGGTTTATTCCAAACTTTGCGAAAATATCAATATCAAAGCCCTTTACCAGATTATTGAAAAAAGATATCAAATTAGATTTCGACTCAGATTGTCGTCAAGCTTTCGACGAACTAAAACAATTACTGACTTCTGACCCAATTCTCATCTATCCAAATTTCGATGAACCTTTCCTACTAACACCGCATGCAAGCGCATTTGCTATAGGCGCTGTACTTTCCCAAGGTCCCATTGGCAAAGATTTACCCATTGGTTATGCCTCCAGAACATTATGTAAAGCCGAAATCAATTACTCGACAATAGAGAGAGAACTACTTGCAATTGTATGGGCCGAGAAATATTTCCGTCCATATTTATTTGGGAGAAAGTTCATTCTAGTCACAGATCATCGTCCCCTTACTTGGTTACTTTCTATTAAAGACCCAGGTAGTAGGTTAGCACGATGGCGGCTAAAACTAGGAGAAAATCAGTACGAAATTATTTATAAACCCGGAAAAATTAATAAAAACGCTGATGCTTTATCTCGACTAAAAGTAAATCATTTCCAAGAATGCGAAAAGCTTCAAACAAAAATATCTGTTTTTGCATCAATTGAGACAAATTCCGAAGAACCTATCGAAGAACCTAAAACCTATGACGACGATGTAATAGCCGAAGAATACAGTAAATTCGTAAGTCTTTACGAAACCAGATCCCTAATCGATTATTCTAAAATCGAAACAACCAACGACCAGATGGTGGATAAATCACACAAAAATATTATAACATTCTTTCGACAAAATAAATTAAAAGAATTACATCATACGATTCTTGACGATATTTTCGAAGAAAACATGGAATTTAATCCAAAACAAATAAATATTTTCTCCAGTAAATCAACAAAAAATCGTAAATATTTCATTATTATTCTCTCGTTTAACCCAGAAACTGCCACACAACTTCTCTTTTACATTCTTTATACCGGTCAAGACGAACTTGACATCTCTTGTACCTATTTCGTTGAAAACACACTTAATTAAGTATTTGCCAAAACATCACAAAAACCCCTAATGAAGACGAAATACCTCAGATCTTAGATCATTACCATCGAGGAAAAACCAACTTATATCGCGGGATTACCGAGACTTTAAGACGCATACAAGAAAAATACAATTGTCCAGGCGTAATAAAAGCCGTAGAAAATTTTATTAAAAGTTGCGAAACTTCCCTAGTCGTAACAGAAACGCCCAAAACACCTTTTGAAAGAATAAACATAGACATGTTTGAATACCCAAATCGAAATTACGCCCTATCAGTAGGTGACAAATTAACAAAATTTACACAAGCATACCCTATAGAGGATAAGACAGCAAAATCTGTTGTTAATATACTTCTTGTATTTTTCCAACATTACGGAACCCCGTTACGTATACATTGTGATTATGGCCGAGAATTCAAAAACACCTTAATAAATGACCTCTGTGAACTTTACGATATCAAAGTAACTTTTTCTAGCGTAGGACACCCTCAATCAAACGGCTCTGTTGAGCGATTTCACGCGACACTGAAATTATACGAGCTAATCAAACTGAAAACCCTGACGAACACCCGTTTAATGTTCTTCCTTATGCAACTATATGTTATAACAACACCAAAAATAAAACGCACGGTTTCACACCTTACGAACTTATTTTTGGACACACCTCATGTAGACCACCCGAAATCCTATATAATGAAAAACGTCTTATTTCCAAATATATGCAAGATCTAAACAATCGCATGCAATACCTTTATAAAACAGCTCGAGCCAGAACATGTCAACAAAAAGAAAAAGCCAAAGAGCGCTTCAACCAAAATGTTTCTGCTCACCCCTATGAATATAATGTAGGAGATAAGGTATACATTAAAGAATCACAAATCAAGGACAGAAGCCAAAATAAATTTAACGGTCCATTCGAAATAATCGAAATTTTACAAAATTCAGCAATTCTGATAAACCCCGAAACTAAACAAAAATCTAAAATAAATTTTGACAGACTGAAACCATACTATGAGTAATTTTTTTCTTCTAGGTTCTTGGCATTTTCAACAACCACTCAGTCCCAATACACTCTAACACCAATAAACAACACCTTAGGAATTTTCTTTCATGAAGAAGCGACCGTAAAAATCTCAGATCATACATGGACTCTCCTTGTTTACTAATCAAAGAAACAATCAGTAATAATGACAAAATATTAGAAAGCTTATTAAACACTATAGACGAAGACTTACCGCGAATGAAAGCTTTTAACCTGCAAGTTCAAACTCATGTTAGTCTCCTTAAACAAATATCAAACGTCGTTAACCAAAAGTACACTGAAATAATGGCCGACACTAAAATGTACATTTTTAGACAAAAACGTGGTATTCTTAATAGTATTGGAACTATTTGGAAATCAATAACTGGTAATCTTGATGCCTCCGATGGTGAATATTTCAATGAGTGCATCGAAAAGTTAACCCGTGATGAATCCCAAATAGAAAATCTCTTGAAAAATCAAATATCTGTAACTACCTCTGTTATCAAAAGCTTTAACGAAACCATTCAAAAACTTCAAATTGACGAGGAAACCTTTAATAATGATATTAAAGAAATTCGCGAATTATGGATATTTCCGATCATCTCAAATTTTATCAATCTCAACTCGATATCCTAGACTTGTGCGAATCACTAACAGAAAGTTATTCATTTATCGAAAATACTTTGAACGATGCTATAAACGCTGTTACATTTGCACGTTTAAAAATTTTGCATAGTTCAATCATCACTCCATATGATTTAGTAGACTCATTAAAGCATATATCGCAGTCATTGCAGAAGAATAATCTTCCCTTACCGATATATTATTCAAACGTAGCTCAATATCTCGACATAATAGAATTAAAGTCATATCAATTAGATACTAGAATAATTTTTGTACTAGAAATACCTTTAGTCGAACCTGAAAAATACACTCTCTATCACTTATATCCTATACCGATTCTGGATAATCGAACAGGCCTCCATCACATTTTGTCAATAACTAATAAACTAATTTCGCGAAATAATGATTCTTTACTTTATACAACCATCCGCAATATGGAGTTCTGCAAACCACTAGGCAACCGTATGTTCATCTGTTCTAACATCCTGCCATACCCAATTGATACTGATGCAGTCTGCGAGGCTCAGCTTCTGAAGAGACTTGATCATCTACCCAGAACATGCCAAAGTCATTCTTGCCAAAAACTATATCATTCAAGAAATCAGCCAGAATTTATGGTTGATAGCTGTTGCAGACCCTCTGCCCGTCACAATAAAATGTGGATCCAGAGATATAGAGATCATCAACACAAATACTTTGATGAAACTTCAACCCGAGTGTAGTGCCTTCGTTGGAAGTACAAGAGTTCGTGCCCAGAAATCAGTCGATGTTTACGACAACGTAATGTGGATCGATGTGGGCCTCTAAGAGAAACCTCCTTAGTCCAGCAAACGAGCCAAAAGATAAGCCGAATATAAGAATTGGCGGTTAACATTAAAAATGCGTATAATTCTCAAGGTTTTAATTTTTGACAAAGAAAAAAACGAGTAAAAATCATTGTTAAAATACTCCTAAAGTCTACATTAAGTCTTAAAATAAATAAGATTTTTCAAACGGTAGAAATTCTTATCTTGAACTACTTAAACAAATAAAAAAATAAAGAGCTGTCATATATGTAAAAATAATGATAATTTTTGTTTCGTTTACAGTAGAATGTGTCACTGTTTTCAACATGTCTACATTCAACTAGGGTTACTTCATATCCGGAATTTCGAAATGTATTAAATTTAGATGAACTTATTTCGCTTATTACGATTAATAAAATTCCAATATTTGAAGAAAATTAACAGTATTTCTAAAAATTGTTATATATTAACACTTAGGAAAAATTAATACTTGGTATGTTCGGTTTACATAACAAAAAACAATAAGAATAGTATGTAAATTTACTTTCAATTTAAAATGTTTATTTCTCAGATGATTCTGAAAAAAACTGAGAATATTAAAAAAAGTTTCAGACATTAAAAATTTGTCAAGATTAGGGCGAAATCAGGCTATTTGAAGTAAAAATGCTACATTCATTTGCGATAGATGTTTGAGTTATTTTAAAAATAAAAATTCTCTTTAAGATCATGAATTGAGATGTTCTGATCAAAATAAATGCTCAGCATCATTTTTATCTTATGAGTGGATATAGTTTGAAAAATATTCAGTCAAAGTTTCTCATGAGAATACTAATTCTCTCCAAAAATATCAGCAACATTAAGCATACATGGTGGGTTTTTGTTTTGATTCTATAATAGATATTACACCGTCGTTATATAAGTCTTATATAGGAGATGATTGCATGAAATGTTTTTATAAAAAATAGCATTGATAGCAAAATTCTCCGAATAAAAACAATAATTCCAATAAACTACTAATCTGAAAAAGCAAAAAATAAATTTAAAACGGCTGCACGCTATAATAATTGTGAAAAGCGTTTTTGTGAGAATAGTTCATCAAGATTTCGTGATCATTGTCATTTCACCGGCAAACATCGAAGTCAAATAAATGCATTGTAAGTGTAATAATTATTTTAGAAATTTTTATATTTGATATTTATCCGAACATTTTTTAAGTTCTATACACTTACTTCCAATAAATTAAAAAAATACATATCGTTTACAAAATGTACAACACATTCGCCAGTTAAATATAGATCTATAGAGTATTTTCGGTTTTTAAATTTAAAACTAGAAAGTTTGATTCCAGTCTTGAAAAACATCAACTGCTTTAAAAAAGAATTTAAACAAGCTTAATGATGAACTTGTATCAGATTTTTAATATAATCATGTTTTAAACGTTTGGAATAGAGTTAATGTTAAAACATTCATAGAATATACGGAACTTTATTTAAAAACGGATGTATTGTTTTTAGCTGATTTTCTAAAATTTCAGAGAAAAATGCTATGAATCGTATAAGTTAGACCCATATCACAATTTTACTCTGGGGGTTATGCCTGGAACTGTAGGCTTAAATTCACTAAAATTTGTTTTGAAACTCTACAAGATATAGATATGCTTGTATTTATTGAAAAAAGAATCCGTGGTGGTTTACGTCAATGTTCTAATAGAGATTCCAAAGCAAATAATAAATATATGAAAACGTATAATCCTTTAGCACAATCCAAGTATTTGATGTATTTTGATATTAATAATTTGTACGTGTAGGCCATGTCTCAATATTTACTATACGGGTTTATGACCGTAATATTAACTCAACAGTTCACTACAGATTAAAATAAAATTTTTATAGGTAGTATCAAAATTTAAATGATTATAAAAGTTTATTCGCTCGTGTACATATTTTTTGAAGGTATGTTGAAATAAATAAAAAGAGACATTATGTATAACGAGTTTCATAATTTTGCTACACATAAAGTCTTTACCACAAAAAGCGTACGGTCCAAATTGCACATGAAATGGTTGTATTTTCTTTAAATTAATACTAGCTAGCCAGGCAGACCTTGCTCTGCCTCTTCCGTTAGATGGCGCGATGAGTTTCCAGTGTAATTATAAGAATATGAGGCGAATTCGCTATATCTTACAGAAATGTTATTGAAGAAAAATATATATTAGTTTTATAGAAAAAATACGCAATAAAACAATACAAAAAAATAGTGTTGAAAGGTCAACGGCAATCATTTCAAAAAAAAATCACCTAAATTGATGCAGTACAACTCTCTCGCGAACTTGAACAGAAAAATTTGGCTTAGTGTTTTAAATATATAGATGGACAAACTTCTTCCAAATGTTACAAAACCTCACGCGATTCCGCTTGAGAAAAAGAAGCAGTCGAAAGTCTGGGTTCAACAATTTTTGAATGTACAAGTTTGACAGTGCATTCAAATTTTTTAGTAAAATTTTAACCAGTCAAAATTTTATAGATATTATTCTGAAGTCTACGAGTATCATTTTCACATATAAGCTTGCTCGATTCATCATCTAGACCAGCACCCATCGGATTCAAATACACAAAATACAATATATTAAATTAAAACAACATATTCAATATCCGTCTTATGACGCCCAGGTGGTTGGGGGTTTTTGAATACTATTCGTAATTAGGGGTTTCGGAAACACTATTCCCCATTCGGCGTTCTTTAAACATTCCTTTTTCTTGCCCGCGGCGAATGTAAAGCACTATGTCTCTATTGTCAAATTTTCTAAATGTTTTTTAATTTGATGCGTTATAAAAATTGTTTGACTTTTTTCCAAATGAATTTCAATTTCAAAATATGTTGACATACTTCAAGATTTTAAAACTATTTAAGTTTAAATCTGTTCTTGCTGTATTTAAATAAAAAAGTAAATCTCGTCCTTAACACACATAAAGATCTCTTTCTAATAATAACAAAATGTTAACTTGTTTCTAATAATTTGTATAAAATATTTAAGCAAGATCGCATAATGTATTAATACGAAAATATTCACAAGATTGATAATAATTGTGTCTTTCAGACCCGAAACAATAGTAATGTTGTTCCATGTATTCGTGCACTTTTGTTAACTCAATTTCTGGATAATAGTTATAAAAATAATAAATTAATTGTTGACTATCAAAAGTCATAATATTTCCAAAATAATAGAAAAACCAAGACATAATTTTTTTTTATTAATTAATACTAGTTTTATGATGATAATTTTGAAAAAAAAACCTTGTAATACCTTTAAATGTTTATTTAGAATCGGTGATTTTCTTGAAGACACAGTATATAATTGCTTAGCTATACAATAGTATTCGGGAAGAGAATTCTAAAGTAACAATTATAATTAGATGTAGACAAAAGACCTAATATTCAAACTACATCGATTAGTCACATCTTGTTTTTCTAGAGGATCTGTTTGAATAACAACATTAGACACAAATTTCTTGTGTCCTCATTTCTTCTAGAGTTGATTCGTTTATTTGGTGATAGAAAACTTATTTCTAATCCACTTTATCACTCAGAAAAATATGTTTTTGTGTAGACGACGAATGCATATAAACTCAAAAAAGTTTTATATCTATATTTCACCTCACTAACTTGAAAGGCTTTACATTCTAATGGTTTAAAAATACTGAGGCACACACCTTAACATGGATCTATATTATTAATTAAACTAAAATGTTTAAATTTATTCTAATCATTGAAAAGAATACTAGAACACACATCTTAATATTGAATAACACTTTTCTAAACTTGCTTTTAATCGTTTTTAAAAATGTTAAAATTCTGATTTTATGGTGATAAAATGTATAGTTTTTCTTACAAATATTATTCCTCCAACCGAACTTAACTCTAACTTTTATCTGCATAGTTTCGTTCACTCCCGCAAAGCGCTTACACATTATTGCAGAATATATATTTGCTATTCTCTGAAAATTCGTAATATATTATCCCCATTTCTTTGTAAATTCGTCTTTCGACCGTTACTAGC
Source organism: Kuschelorhynchus macadamiae (assembly GCA_030620095.1). Classification (NCBI taxonomy): domain Eukaryota; kingdom Metazoa; phylum Arthropoda; class Insecta; order Coleoptera; family Curculionidae; genus Kuschelorhynchus; species Kuschelorhynchus macadamiae. The sequence continues at coordinate 126,534 of JAUTXW010003136.1, read as the reverse complement.
TCAAGCAGCCGTTGTCGCACTGCGAAGTGATGTTTTCGTCATAACAGCTCGAAGCAAACTCATGTAATATGCGTTGTGACTTCAATTTGATTTTGATTAAGAATTAATTGCGATATAGAGATAAACTGCTAAAATTGTGGTATGAATTCAAGATGATGGACCAAATGTTGTTTTGTATAAGAAAATAGATGTGATATAGAGACACAATTGTAAAATTTAGGTACAAATTCAACGTGACGGAACAAAATGAAATTTTAAAAAGATTAGTGTAAAAAACTATTTATACAAATTTCAATTATGCCTAAAAGTCAAATGCAGAGGTAGAAACTGATAAAGTATTGGTATGAGTCCAATATGGTGGAACAAAATGGCGCCCAATAAAAATGTTTAATTAAAATACATTATAAATGTGGTATTAAATGAGTATGTACGGAACTTATTTGGGTCACACTTCATTATTCCTAATAAAAGGAATGATTTATTACCAGGGAAATTCCGGGTAATAGAAATTTACCAATTTTTTACTTTCTAATTTTTATTTGTACACTTTTTAGATTCTGGTGATTCAGATAAAACCCAAAAACATAAATAGATATCCTGTATCTTAGGGACTAAAAATATGTACTTTCTGGACAAAAATTCATACTTATGAAGAAGCATGGAAACGAATAAAACTGTTTCATGTTTTATTACATGTATTACCAGAAGTGTATGAATAAGCGTGTAAGGTACTGTATCTCGGAAACTACCTACTGTAGAGATTTGCGGTAAAAAATGTTATAACTAAAGTGGCCAAAAGAAATTTCTGGAAATTATTTTCAGATTTCTAAGATGTTCGCTAGAGGGAGTTACCGCCATCTTGAAGTTAAAAAATGAGGTTTTTCGGAATTTCCCTGTATTAAAATAAAAAAAAATATTTGCTTTCTAAAGCTGAGAAAAATTTGAGTCTTACTTGTTAAACTTTAACCCACATCTGTAAAAATAAAGTGGCGGGGGTGTTCAAATGTTTTTGTAAATAAACATCTGTAACTTCAAAACGGCTAAATGGATATCAACAAACTTAGCGTTGTTGAAAGAAGCTTTTCTTGGGCAATCATCAAAATGATCTATTTTCATTTATCATGCCTAACATCCAAATTAGCAACAAGATATCGAGGGACGGTTTTCAATAGCTTGTTTGGGTATAATTTTACTATTTTTTGATGAAAAAAAGTAATACCAAAAGATTTAATTTTTTAAGAAATTTTGCAATTTCTGTCGTAATATCGAAAAATGCCCTCTGGTGGCGACAGACCAAATTACAATTACCCCAAATTAGATAGCTTTTGTTGCCCTAAAAAACTCCTTTCAACGACACCAAGTTTGTTGCAATCCGTACAAATACCTTACAGATGTTTGTTTACAAAAATATTTGAACACCGCCACCACTTTATTTTTAGAGATAAGGTAAAAAGTGTTTAACAAAAAAGACTCGAATTTATCCCAGCTTAAAAAAGCATATATTTTTTTGTTATCTTAATAAAGTAGAGAAACACCACTTTTTAAATTCAAGATGCCGGTTACGCCCCCTAGCGGCTATCTTAGAAACCCGAAAATAAATTCCAGGAATTTCTTTTGGCCGCTTTATACATTTTTTACCGCGAATCGCCACAATAAGTAGTTTTCGAGATACCTTGCACGCTCATTTGACCACCCTAGTGCTAACAAGTAGTACATAAATGTAATAAACTAGGTTTGACCCTAGTGTGCTTACCTTTTTTTTTTTTGTTAAACCATTGTGAAGCTTTTTCTTTTTTTATAAAGGCTGAGGTGCCACCGAATATTATGTGCGACGTTCTCTTTTGTATTTTACAGAAGACAGTAGATCAAGTGGAAGGGTTAGTCAAGAGGGGTTGAAGTTTGCTATTTGGCAGTTCTCTTTGTGCGTCCATAAAGCCCAGAGAGAACCCAACCATTATGCCTAGAAAATACAAAAAGGCGTTCGTGAATAGTTAGCTTAAATCTGGCCGTCTTTTCCAACATCTCCTATAGATATTTCCTACGTGCGATATTTCCTGAGCTCTAGATGATCTATCGGAATTCAGCAGTTTTGTGGCAGTGCCAACATTCAGAACACCTATCTAGTTTTTTGTTTGCACGGTGCCTAGTCGCTTGTCGACTAGGGTATGCTAAACTTGGTGGTGCCATATCTCACTCCCATTTGTCTGATACGAACAACTGGGTTATAGATCTGTTTTTATTGTCTTTCTCTTATATTTATTTTTGTTTTTATTTTCTTCGTATAAAAAAAGCATTTTAAGAGTGAAAAAATCACCCTCTGAGGTTTTTTTAGATCTTCAGGTTTTCGGGTCTCTATATACCAAAAAACATGTTTTCTCATTTTTTCGGTCTGTTTGTCTGTAGGTCAAACAGAGAGACCGCGGCATAGCTAAAAAACCGATTGAATTAAAATGTTAGTTTAAAATTAAGATTCATGTAGGGATAACCTGGTAACATTTTGGTAAAAAAACAATGACGGCCTAGTGAAATGTTAAAAAATATTTAAAAACCACTTATCCAATTTACATGAAATTTTTACAAAAATCAAGTATTACATAGGAATCACCAAGTAAAATTTTGGTGCGAATCCAAGATGGCGAAACAAATGGTGACTTAATAATGTAATAAAAAATTCTTCTTGAAAAAATACATATTAGATTGTTTTCAAATTTTTGTGCAAGAATTAAGTGTGATATAGAGATGAACTGGTAAAATTGCGGTACGAATTTAAGATGGCGGAATAAAATGGCGCCCAAATAAAATGTTTGTAATGGTAAAAAAAACAAACTTTCAGGTTTTGCATATCCGTCGTTTTAGCGCAGCTATATGCAAAAACATGTTTTCTCAATTCCTGTCTGTCTGTCGGTATAGCTAAAGAACGGTTTGGTCAATTAAGAAATCCTGGATATTGGCATTAGACCGGGTCAAATTGGAATTAGTATCCTTCGAATGCACGAGGAATTTACTCCAGCAGATCCGAACACTGAATGAGCTCGGAGAGATTCAGGCTGGCTTTATAGATTTGTTGCGACTTGTGCTCGCCGAGCCATGACCTTGTGTTAAGATCGGATTCCACGTGTGATGCAGACCATAACCCGTATCTCTACTGAAGTTTTTTGTATGTTTAAAAATTTCGAGGGTTCTTTTCATTTATAATTATGTATTGTTAAGAAACCAACTTATTATGTGTTCAATTCAAGGCCAGTAAACGTAGCTTATACTTTAATTATTGATGTACTTATTTTATTGCACTCGCAAGCTTGCGGGCCTCGCCTTCGCCTAAGTATAATTAAATTAATGAGCAAACGGAATGGAAATTTTCCGATCCCACGGACATGAGATTTTGCAATCACATCCAATGTAATTCGGGTGAAAATACAATAATTTGGTGCCACCGAGTTGATCTTATTATTTTGATTTTATCTAATGGTAACTATACCAGCTAGTAAAACCTCGGGTTTAAGCTCATTTGGTTTATTTTGGCAAGTCCAATACATAATTTGGTCTCGATGGTAGAAAATTGTACCGATAGTACAACTAGTATACCCCTCGAGTTTGGGCTCAATTGGTTTGTTTCGACGAATCCAGTACTACCAGTAATATGTTAAAAATATTTTTAGACTGAAAAGTATAAAATGAATTATAGTTTGAAAAACCTACAAGCATTTTACCAAAAAGCGTGGGAAGCTCTTTTGCGCTATTTGCTTCATTTCTTCAAGAAGCATGTATTCTTAATTAATTTCGACAAAATGCCCCACCCTTTTTGGCGTAGTCATTCAAAGGTCAAGGGTAGAATGCATATATCGTACAAAAATATTTTAAATACATTACATTATTTTGTACTTTTTAGTGCGTTAGTAAATAATAACATGCGTGCAGAGTAAATAATAACTAATTATGAACCTAGATATTGCACAATAGTATATAGATATTGTTACATACTAAAAAGTAGTAAGTTTTAAGCATTACGACATGGTTTTCCACCCATAAAGAGCGTAACTTTCTCGAACCCTCGTTAATAGTAGCACCAAACGGATATATGTTGATTATCCAAGGTCTCTATTTAGCTGATTCTAAAAACAATGGTGCAGCAACTTTTCGAAATATTTTCATAGAGATATTGACGGATGCAGGACATGGTTTCGAGAAAGTGACATATTTCTTGTCTATAGAGGTTACAGAGACGCAGTTCTTGTTCTGGACGTTTTTAAGTACGTTATTTTTAATTCAAGGGACTACATGACTCTCTAGAGGTAGGTTATGTACAGTTGACAAAATAGACATGATATATGGACATATGACATGACCATTGTTGCCAAAAGCCTAAAGGTTATTTTTTGGAAGTCTTGCGGAAATCACTAAGGCTATTCTCTTATTGAATATATTTTGATTCTAATCTAATATTCTTTATTAATCTCAACAATTCAATCATCTTTAAATACTTTAAACACCTTTTAATACTTTTAATACCTAAATAATTAATTAAATGCAACATTTTGGCATATGCGGACCCTTTGAACACAACCCATATCTGTGTAGTTGAATTTTATTAAGACATATTTAATTTTTATTAATGATAAAAATTTGTCAAAATAAAAATTATAAAGAATTATAAAAATTAAAAGCATATTCTGTCTGAATATAAAAAAGATTTTACCAAACATTTTTATTTACTAATTTTTTGAATTTTTTTAAGTTTTGACCATGTTTTTAATTAAAATTTCTAGACCACTTACAAAATTTAAAGATATTTATTGCTACTAAATGAAAGCAGATTAGGTGTATTTTGTGCAGTCAACATTTACATTCAAACATATTTCTTGATTATTGTCTTCGTCAACGCTAGTGGATGGCTGCGATTCGGAGGTCGTGCATTTCAATTGTGTGTTAATATGCTGCTGAAGATTTATAAAATAATAAGAATTTTTGGGTTTTTTTTTGGAATAGCATCATTTTTAAATATCGCTTTTCCTCTGTTTTAAAATCATCGTCTGAAAAATGGGCTTTGCAAAAGAATTTACTTTTAATTTCTTCTGGTGCTAACCCTGTCAGAAAAAGATTTCTTTGAAAAAATATGAATTTGCTAAGATGAAATATGAACGTTTTAAAATAGAGAAGGTAGAGATTTACATTACACTATACTTCGAAGTAAGACTGTATCACAAAAATTGTAATATTTCAAAATTTCTTTTAGAGAAACATAGATATACGCATTTCATTGACTGCAGTTTTAATTTGTATTATATACAGAATTTCTTTTCTTGTTTATTTTTCATTACTAACAATACTTTTTTTTAACATAAACAAAATAACGTATCTAGTATACACGATAACATAGCCTACTTATGTAAATATATTTGAGGCCATGGAGTTGGATGTATAATGCTAGTTGAACATTGTAAATATTCCAAAATAAACGTAAATATTGGTACGTATTTTTGGAATCGACCAATGGTACACCCACATTTTTAACAACCAATCACATCGTAACAAATTTAGCGGCGGTTTTAAACTCATTATATTCTATATTCACGTTGTTTGATTCGAAAGAAAATTTAACTAGTACCTATTGCGCAAAAAAATTCTTTCAAGTTGTTTATTTCTTGTTATGAGAAACTACATTTTCCAGCTATTAAGCAATTATTGACTGTAAGTAATTTTCTCTGGTAACGAAGAATATTATACGCACACTTCGAAAAAGCGAGCATCGATTAGAATTTCTGTAATGAGAAGTTCAGTGACGTGTACAAGAAGGGACCAAGAGGGGCGGGCCCCCTATCCCTTTGTCCTTTCCTCCCTGCCCCCCTACTTAGAACCTATTTAAGGATAATATGTACTTTACTTTACACATATTTACTTTGTTTGCAAAAAAGTACCAGGTGTTTCACCATATTTAGACTTTATCTACTGCCTTTATTATAAGAGATAGAAAAAAATGTTAAATACAAAAGTTTTATGGATTGTTCTAAACCGCCATTGAAACAAATGAACATTGCAAAGCTACTAAAAAACATAAACTGGTATCTTTTAAATGGGACATCCTATATATTCCATTATATTTCGATAGAGAATGTTTTTCTGATTTCAAAAATATATAATATATCTATGTTTGAATCAGTAGTTTTTGAAATGTTTACGTTTAAAAATCCCGATATTATCAGATTTAGGATTTCGAAATCACAGTTGCCATGGACAAAAAACAAAACAAAGCGGAAGATTCAAACGTGTTTAAAGTTAATAAAAACGTATTTAGACGTCAAAACGAAATAGTTTAACTGTAAAATGGGTTATAAAGAAGACGAATAGTTTGCATATTTTACAAAAACAGTAATATTGTTAGCAGAGCCCAAGCAGAATATCGACGTATTTATCACGACATGCAGTTCTTTCCAAATCAACCTTCTATTACACTGAAAGATGCATCAGAGAGGGTAAGCATTTTCAAAGGAAAAAACGCACTATGACTCAAACAATTTAGAATATCCGGCTTTATCTATATCGGATGCTAGTAAACATTTTAATACATCTAGAAGCAAAATTTACAGAATCCTACATAGATATGCATATCATCCTTATAAAAAGTTGCCAGTGCAAAAGTTAACAGATATCCTAAAAGTAAAAGAGTGAAATACTGTAATTATATGTTAGCCAGAAAAATTGAGACTACGATTTTTTTAACAAAATTTTATATTATAGCGGGCGTGATAACAGAAGAAATACTCACATGTGGGCCAGAAAATCCTCATGGATATACTGAAATTAACACGCTGGTGCGTATTACGTTAAATGTTTGCTGTGCGATTTTTAGAAATCAAGTAATTGGTCGAATAATTTTTAGAGATTCTTTAACTTTAAAAAACTTAGGAATCAGATAACTACAGTTTCTAGAAAAGGATATAGCTAATCTTTTAGAAGAGCTTGTGTGGAATGAAGATGGCGCGCCACCTCTTAATCCTATTTATGTAAGAGAATGTTTAAATGAACAGTATGACGAGAGGATAGGAGCTTATGGAATTGTCAGAATAGTCTAACAAAAATAGAATAAAAATTTAATCAGATTGGACAAGCCCTAGTTTACAAAAAAACCTAGATTTTTCACACGAGTTTGTTATATTCAGAAAATATTTTGAATGTTTATACATATTAAATGTTTGTATATTTATGATAAAAACGGAAATAAAATTCCCATCATGCATGATTATGAAACCAGACAAGTGCATTTCAATAATATATCTTTACCTCAGAGCAATAGTACATTTAATTTAATGTCTATTAATTACTTGAGACCAAAATTATTTAATTATTTAGCCACTAAATATTAAGAATTTGAATATTGATAGTAAAATATTTAACAAAAAATGTGCTTCATTTGTATATTAGAATTTTGATGTAGTGTTTCCCAAGCTCTTTTGATTGAATATACTGTATAAAAATTCAATTGGCTCTTTAAATTTTATATTGTACAATTTTATTGATTATGATTTTTCTTTTGCTTTATTTATTTATAATTAAGAAATTATGTATATTACTTTGGTTTAGCCTGAAATGTCTGGGATAATTATACTTTTAAAATGTGTACTGCCAATACAGAGTTTAATTTTGCTCAGTATAATTTAGAAAACTAGAAATAAATATTGGCCTCCCCACTTATCTGACCAACTGTTCAGGTTTACTTTTTAAAGGTTTTGTCGAAACAATTTAAATATAGACATAAAGTCATGTTTGTAATAGCCGACTTCTCCATTATTGTGAGATAATTATCACGACAACTGTTCCAAATTTAAATGTTAAAACATGACAAAAAGTTTTAACTAAGTTATTTCTTCCATAAAATTGCAGATTATATTTTCAAAATGTACTTAGGACAACTCTAAAATTAATCTTCATAAATAACATGATAAAATGGGAAACTACAAATTTATACAAGTAGGCCTTAAAACACTTATATTAAGTTTATATCATTTGGGTTAAAAAAGGCAAACTACCTGCTATAATAATTTTGCAAAGACAGTACTGAAATTGCAAAATAACAGATATGACGTTAAATTTTACCTTTCTTAAACATTTTTGTTTGATTGTATCTATGTAATTTCAAAGAATTGTTATTCAGCAGTCCTAAGATCATTTTAGAAATTATTGTTTTATAATTTTTTTAAATTTTTGTTAAATATTACCTTTTTATTTTTAATTGTTATTTCCATACATCGGTATGATTTTTTGCACTATATCAAGCTGAAGTTAAAAAAAAATGCGCATGGCACTTTGTGCTATTAGTCGGACAAAAAATATTGATGACTCGCCCCGCCCGTCTTTTCCAGATAGTCGTGTTCCATTCTTATTATTAGTACTTTTATTACCAAAGAAATTGGACGATTGCCGTTGTGTAATAGTGTCATTTTGCTTTTTGAAATGAAAATGTCTGGTAATATTTGTCAGTATTTTGAATGTAGAGTCAGCAGGCGGATATCGAAACGGGAGATTTTTTCGATTCCCCCATAGGAATGAAACAATTTCTAATAAATGAACCACTCATTGTGGTAAATTTTAATTTTTTACGTAATAATATTAGAATAGAGAGAATGAACTATTTTAGATAAATTATATTTTCTTGTTTATAAAAAGTTGTTACTTATTTACTAATAGACAGGGTCTTGGAATTTCGCTCTTAAATTGATTAAGTATATAGTGTGTAAGGTAGGTAAGGTTCTGTTAGATTTCAGTTTTAAAATAGAGAATAGAAAACTGAAATAAAAAGCAAACTGATGTAACGGTATTATTTTATTAGTAATATTATTGCTATTAAAAAAAAACGTAAATGGTAATCCCAAAGGTATATGTGCGCCATGCGTACAACTGGTTATAGTGTAACATCAAAATAATACGATTTAATATAATAATAATGATATTATTATTATTATGACGCTAACAACCTGTTTCGAACAAGCGAAAAACAGTTCTACCAAAAAACCATAAGCAATGAGGAGGCACGAGTAATAGAACCACCGACCAAACAAGAAATCACAGAATACTGGAAAAGCACTTCGACAGAACTGAAACTACACAATAATAACACTTCATGGATTAAAGCAAAAAACGACAGACACAAGTGCTTGGAGGAACAAGAGGACTTCGTAAAGACAACACAAGAAGTTGCAGAAACAATTATATACACGCAACTTCTGGTACAAACAGTTTACCTCCACACATGAAGCTCACACCCGCCAAATTAATGAAATTATTTTAAAACCTAGCACACTCCCCAGTTTTCTCATCTAAGGAATAACATACCTTAAACCCAAAAACTCAGACACTAAGAACCTGTCAAATTACCGAACTATATGCCTTCCAACCCTATATAAGATCATCACAGCCACAATTACGAGGAGAATAGAACAACACCTAACACATAAAAACATTCTAACGGAAGAGCAAGAAGGGTGCAGAATAAACAGGCGAGGATGCAAGGAGCAGCTAATTATAGACAGCGTCATCATGCAACAAACCAGGAAAAATCATAGAATATAAAAAGGCCTTTGATTCGATACCCCACAGTTGGCTAACCAGACTGCTAAAATTATACAAAGTCAATCAACACCTTAGGCAATTTCTTACGCAAATCATGATTACGTGGGAAACTAAAATCAACCTTAGAACACAAAAAGAACACATCGAAACAGAAGAGATCTACATGGGACGAGGTATATTCCAGGGAGATTCACTCAGCGCTCTGTGGGTCTGCCTCTGACTCAATTCACTCTCAAACACACTGAATGACACAAACTACGGATTCCACATTAAACACCAAAAAATAACCTACACAAGATAAACCATCTCTTGTACGTGGATGACATAAAATTATACGCAGGCATAAAAGCACAGCTAAAGGAACTCCTTAAAATCACAGAAACGTTTACCTTGGCCATCAACATGGAATTTGGTACAAGTAAATGCAAGCTACTTCATAGCAACAAGGGGCAGTGGAAAGACCACCCTACGACGGAAACAATCAACAATGAAATCATAAATAACATGCTCAAGAAAGAAACATACAGATACCTAGGCTTCCATCGAATCACCAAAATTAACCACAGTCATATCAAATCAGAGCTCAAGATTGAATTTAAAACCAGACTCACAAAACTACTAAAAACAAACACTTATTACCATTATACAGACACTTATTACCTTTATACGCCAACATCCATACTTGAAAACGGAGACTACAAGCTCGACTGGGACATTGACATCCATTGAATCCTCGCAAACAGATCTGATATCACCTTTCAAGCCAAAAATGAAAAGATCACTTATTTAATTGACATGGCTGTCCCCAACGACGAGAACATCAAAGCGAAATACAGTGAGAATATCGCCAAATACACCGACTTGGCAATGGAAATAAAAAGCTGTAGAAATAGGAAACAGTCATTATTATTCCTCTCGTCACCCCAACAACGTTTACACCGCATTTGGCTCAATTAGGACTTAATACAGTCATTCTCAGAAACATCCAGAAATCGGTCATTTTGAAAACATGTATCATCATTAGATTATTTCTTAATATACAATAGTTGTTTTTTTTCTTTTCCTTTTTTTGTACTGACTTGGTATAATCCCGTTAGTATAAAATACAACCACAGGAATACTGTAAGACAAAGATGATTTTAATAATATAATACGCAGTAAAAAGGCTACTATACAAAGTTTACAAAATTCTAAAACTAATCAAGCCCCACACTACTCGGGTGCAAGTACTCTTCAGTTGTATTCTAAGTACATTTTAGGGACTTGGTACTCAGGCCAAGATACTTTTTGAATCATGTACTTGTACTTGATCTGCTTTAGAATATAAAAAATACCCAGTACTTTTTATTGTACTGAGTGAATTTTAAAATACTCGCGTACATGCTTTTCTACTCGAATACATTGTTATACCCGGGTATTTTCATTGTATTTGATACATTTGCAATTACTGAAATTATTGGAATTTAAGTACATATTTATTAGGCCACAAGTATATTTTCAGACTAGTTGAGACCTGACATTATGGTACGATACGATCAATTTTCTGGCATTTCTTTAACGTGCAGATGCATAGCATCCTTGCGTTGATCGTTGCGATTTACGAACGAAAATCTTGAACTTTTCTGGGCACTGTGACCGTAGACTTAAAAATTCTAGTATAAGTCCTATATTATAGTAATTTTCAAATGGTAAGTAAATTGCTTTACAAACCATATATTTCTAATTTACAAAAAGAAACTTAGGTATAGGATATAGGATATATAACATAGCTGTTTTAATGGACATATTCGTAGTATAATATAGTATATAAACATGTAGTATATAAACATACTACATGTTTATTACGGGATTTTAGGGTACATTTCCATATCATACAGGATTGTATTTCTAATTTTATAGAGTGATTCTCCTAACATAAAGGATTGTTAATTATACAGGCTGTTACAAAAAGTTCTCGAAAATTAAAATATGTAGAATGTAGATACGTAGAAGAGTCTTACATGCATACAGGTTCAGGGTGTTTCTAGTCCGGTAGCCACAGGGGTGTCCGTGGCCGATGGAGTTTCCCACAATAAAGTAGATGATTTTTATGTATTTTTTCACGCTAAATCTGAGTCTTGCATTTTCGAAAAATAGTCTGGAAAATTGTTATTAACGATTTAATTATTTTAACCTCTAGAATTAATGAACTAACACATTTACTAACTACATTTTATTATTAAGAAAAAAAACGAATAGAAGATTTTTTGAAAAATTAAAATCCGTTAATTAGAACCGGAGATGTGTTCTGAAAGAAATGTTCTGAGCGTATCAGCTTATAATTTGATTCCCAATCAAACTCTATAGTGTCCCAATTTAAAGCTTAATACCTAAGCTCCGAAATAAGATATGTTAGACCTCTGTAATGTTCAAAAGAAAGAAATTGCATTAGTTTAAAATCATAATTTGACACGATAAAAAGCAAATTAATTTGTTTGTAGGCATTTTACCAATAGGCAAGATAAAAAATCACTGTGTGCCTTCGAATTTTTCTGCAGTCCAAAACGAACATTTTGCAATTTTCTTAATGTGTTTTATTCCACATTTTGCTGAATTATATCAATTTTAGTGTGAACAGGTCGGCGACGTATTTTATTAATTATCGTCTGATTGTAACAAAAAAAAGCGTTTATCTCAAAACTATTACTAAGATAAGTTGTTAAGCAAGCGACTCGAACGCATTTATGCAAGTATAAACTACCTGTCGCCGGCGATCTGCTCAAACTAAAATTGATATAGTACAACGTAAAGTCAACTATAAAGCACATTAAGAAAGTCGCAAAATGTTCATTTTGAACTGTAAAATAATCCTAAGGCACATAATAAGTGAGTTTTTATCTTGCCTACCTAAGGTAAAAATGCAAAAAACCAAATTACTTTGCATTTTTTTCATTAAAAATTATGACTTTAAAGGAATGTAATTTCTTTTTTATTAACATTACAGAGGTCTGTCATATTTCATATTAAAGCTTGTGTGTTAAGCTTCAAATTAAAATTCGTAGAGGTTTCTATCTTGATTGGGAGCCTACTTATGAGGGGAAAACTCAGAAAATGGCTATTTTGCAAGTTTTTTGCACTAAGCAATATCTCCGAGTCTAATTAACGGATTTTAATTCTTCGGAAACATTTTACTCGTTTTTTTCTCAAGAATAAAATGTAGTTGGAGCCGTTTTTGTATTTTTCTTATTTTATTAATTATAGAGGTTAGAATAATTAAATCGTTAATAACAATTCTCCTGACCATTTTTGAAAATGCAAGGTTGAGATTCGGATTCAGCGTAAAAAAATATACAAAAATCACTTAGTTCATTGAGGGTTGTGAGGACCTCCATCGGCCGCGGACATCCCTGTGGTTGCCGGATTATTCAGGACGATGCCTATGATTTTAACGCATTTACTTATTTTATAAAAGATATGGATTTGAAGCTGTTGCATAAAGTTTTTATTTTCTGTTCCGAAATTTTTTTTTCAAGTATATGTAATACTGCTACTTTTCTTCATAAAGTTTGATCTTATTGCTGTTTTGAAATTACCCTGAAACAATTTTGAATTAAATAGAAAAATTAAACAAAAAAAAATGGTCCATAAGAAAAACTAAAATTACAATTACTTATTTCAAAACAGAATTATGGTAAAATTTGACGGGTGCCCCATAACCGGAAAAAATCACCCTGTATTCTGTATTTAATAATATGACCTATAACGATCCAGAATATATTTGTCAGCAGCAAAGTGCAGTAGAGAGAATTCTGGTTCTTCATCAGATTTGCAGTCATTTAGTCTTCAACATACCACCCAAAACTCTGATTCAGAAAAAGACGATAAGAAATTCGCCAATAGTCCTATGTTAGATGGCACATTTTTCAAGGTTGTGCAGTTCAATAACAATCATGTTGAAGGTTCATGCCAATTATACTTGCCAAAGTCAAAGTTAATTAAGGGTTCGGCAGAAAGTAATACCAATTTTATAACATTTGAGGCGAATTCACTTACAAGAATTCACTGAATATAAAAACTATAAAAAAGAAAAACTCATGAAAAAGCGTGGATTAGATAAAGTCAATCCTAGTACGTCACACAATAAAATGCATCAAACATTCTGAACAACTCTGCTTCAGAAAAAGTTAGTCAGTCAAGAAGAATTTAATACACGCGTTGTCCATTTTGTAGTAAACACCATTTCCGCTGTATCCATAATTGATCATCCCACTTTTAAAGCCTTGTTTGATGGATTTAATCTAAAAGTCATGGGCCGCAAATCTCTAATGAATACAATACATACGATGTTCCAATCTCACCAAGATGACTTAAAGTTAAAAATCAGTAACCAAAGATTTCTGTGCTCTGCTGCTGATATATGGTCTTCAAACGACGTAGTTCCATCGGGGATACCCTAGCTACCCTACCAACTAGCATTATACACACAACTACACGGTGTTGAAAATATTTACGTAAGTAGGTTATGATATTTTGTATACTAAATACGAGTTGACTAATCGATTCACTCGAATACTTTTTAAAAAAACATTTATTTTTAAATTACAAAATATATAGTACACGATACAAATATGTTCAACTGACTGAAAATGCACACAGTATGTAACAAGTAAAGTGCAAGGTAAACAATTTAACACTCGTATTCACTAAAAAGGTTTAAAAGTTAAACCAGATCTAATTGATATGGTAACTAAAACTGTTAGTTCACCAGTTGGGTTTTGATTTTGTCACTGTCATTTTGTAATTTAGATATTTAGAAAAATTATTTGTTCAATTATCGTTTATGTCACTTTAAATTTAAACCTCTTTAGTGAATACTGGGACAAATGTCTATTCAGCAGGTGTTTGCCAGATAACTCCTCCACCCATAGATTCAAATTCCATAATTTAACGGGGTAGTTGAATTTCGGCGAATTCTATGGCAACGTTCTTTTTCTGAAATTTTTACACAATCTTCTTGTAGACTAGGAATAGGTTGCGAGTAGTTACTATTGCATATATGAGGATAGTTCTTATGCTTGAGAATTTTCTTATTTCATTGAAAGAAAAATAAGGTTGGTTTCCTTTAATTCCTTTTCTTAGCAGAGGTAGTCCGTCCAACTTCAAGTCTTGTATATGAAGACTTAAATTCAAAGTAGGCAGGAACATTGTTACTTTTTCGGAGTCCCTAAAGAGGATAGGCTATTGTGTAGACTTGATATTCCTTATTTCATTAATTATTATTACTGAGTTTACAGCGATTTGACATCCGGTTGGAATTTGGAATACTTATTTATGTAAGTGCCCATAATATAAAATCTAATAACCATTGATAAGTTTGATCTAATTGATTGATAATTGGTTCAGGAACTTAAATTCGGTTTGTTTACATATAGAGGTGTTTTTGTCAGAATATAGGAGTTTTACGTCCAGAGCTGGTTTCTTGGATTTTTTTTCAGATCTTTTTGTGTACAGATGCAGAATTCGGAAAGGATTTCTTGACACTCTCGTCCATAGTATGCGTAAAAGAACCTTAAACAGACTCTGGCAGTATATGGGAACTGAATAAAGGTGAACATAATCGAAAGTTTCAGGAACCATTATTGGAATGTGAAAAAGACAGATAATTTTTCTATTAAAAACAAATGATTCGAGGTGAATAATTTTTTCAAAAAGCATGGTGTTTTTCAGTTTTACTGGTATAAGCATTTGTTTTTGGCCTATACGTTCATACAAAAGTTTTAACTCGAAAAAAAGATCCTTCGTTCTTATTATACTAAGGTGTAAAATTTTTAGTTTTGAAAAGTTTAAAGAGGATTCTACGTAGGATTTAATCAATTATTTCAAATACATTGATAATTTGATTGATTACATCTTTAATATAAAGAGAGTTTTCTTTATAATTAATTTTTTGGATAATAAATGCAATTTAATTTATTTTAGAATCCAAAAGTTTTTCATTATGACTTATTTGTTCTACTGTATGATTACATTTTTCGATTACTGTTAAAGAAAGTGGGCTTTGTTTTAAAATACTTGCTTGTAACTTATTTTGGTTGTTTTATAAATTTTCACCGTCGGATGCGTCAAGTATCCCTGTCACGGCCTTAAATATCGATCCTAAGTCATTTACTACCCCTCTTTTGATTCTATAAGGGGCTTTTCTAATAGGCATCGTAATTTGATCTATCCTTGGCTGCAATATGTACGCACAATGCTGAAATATAAGACCTGGTGTTAAGTTGTTTGTTGCAGATATAATAAGAGTCATGTTATAGTTACTCTCTATATCTTGTTGTTTTAATGATTAGTGAACTTTTATGTAGTACATGTGCATTTGTAATTTAAATTACATTTTTTTGAGAAATTAGTGTTTTAAGGAATCCTTGCTTGTTTAATAACCTTACGAGTTCGGATAAGTTGGACTGAACCCGTTCAATGACACTGATTGATTGCGGATATTGAGAGGAACAAAAATGTATTTTTATTATGTCAAATTGTAATAGTCTTGTCATAACAGTAGTTTTAAATTCTGTTCCGTTGTCAACAATAATTTTGGTGGGTATTCTGTGATGTGAAAAGAAAATTATTAGTTTATCCGATATTTCTGTACCAGATACTGTGCTTGTTCATATTTAGAAAATTATTATGGTTAGGAATTTTTCTTTGTCTAGAATATTGGTTTCTAAGTGACTTATATCTAAAGGTTTGGTCGCGGTTCGAGTAATCTTCATATCCATTTTTTTTGGGTGTCGTTCATATTTGCTTTGTTGGCAAATTTCACATTCGTTAATGTGGGTCAGTATTGAGTTTTTTAGATTCGGCCAGTAATATTTCTTCTTTATACGTCTTTCTGTTTGCTCTATCCAGTGATGATTTGTCTTACTTTCGTGGTAATTTTTTATAATTTCTGGAAACTCATTTTTATCTATGATGTCAATAAGTTTTGTGAGACATCTTTTAAATCTAAGAGATGGCCATCTAAAAAGTTTTCTTACTACCTCGCAAAAAGTTTCGTAGATGAATGGATCTTCGAAATAGAGAGAGTATACTTTATCAGGTACTACATTTTGGCTGTCTTCGTCGGCTGGTGGGTCAGCAGTTTCTTCCTGTGTTTCGATATCGGATTGGGCCACTATTGACATTTGGTTCAAATGTTCGTTGTCCATGGTAGTGTTAATGTTTGTGTTCCGTTCTTTTTCTAATTTCTTATTAAAGACGTTCATATAGGCTAATGTTTGAGAATCCTTCAGTGTCTTTAGTGTATTTCCATTCTACTCAAGGCGTCTGCATTTGTATTTAGCTTTCCATTTTTATAAATAATTTTGTAATCAAACTCTTCTAATTTGGCTTGCCATCATAATAGTTTAGAATTGGGGTTTTTTAAACTAAAAAGCCATTGGAGGGGTTTAGCAGGAAAAAGTTTCGAAATAATGATCACAATGTTAGCGGCACGTGGTAGGACAGGCAGCAAGCGTCGAACTACATAGACGAAAATTAATTTAAACGTCGTAAAGTTATAATTAAGCCCCTCTTAGATCTTATGCAAGCCGATTTGCTTCACATGTGGAAGTATGTAAAAGAAAAATAATAAGAGTTATAAATATATCCTCGTAGTCAGTAGTTAAAATAGGGGAGCGCCTTCTCCTCCTCCTCTTCCTCTCTCTCATGTCCCTCATTTTCATCTTCCTCCCCTTTTATTCTCATTCGCATCATATTTTTAATTTTTTCTCTTTGTCCTCCCACATTTGATTATGCATTCTTAAGTCTTATAAATAGGTGCATCAAGATCATTTTAGTATGCTGAGGCACATTCACTAAGCTGTGCTCGAGTTGCGTAAAAAGTTATTTTTGAATTTTTCCACCAATTGTGTATAAAACAAAAAAAAAATGTGTCAAGTAATAAGTGAATTATGTGTAATCGCGAAAAATTAGCTAAATCTATCAGACAGTTAAAAGTTAAATATCTCATTCTTTGAAGTGATTTCGAAAGATGAATACACCAAGCTGTTTTATCCACTGAAACGAGATTATTTGGAAGCAATTGACTGTTGTGACGATTATTTAGAAGGAATTATAAGCCTTACTACGTTTTTCAATATATTTGGGAAATCATACTTTGTAGGAGAATTAAGCCACCTAATAGAATTTATAGGAGAAGATTGCCAATTTATACCTGCTATTATTGCAACCCAAAAGAGGTTCCAATTATACGAAGATAAAAAATAGGTATTATCAAGAAAAGTTAATCCTATTCGCAAGAGACGTCCCCCCACATATTTAAGATATTATGTTAAATAAATTAAATGGCTGAGTTGCTGATTGCAGTTAAATTATTAGAGGACAAATTTAGTAATCTTTCAAAAACCTATTTCTCATATTCTATGGCAAGTGGTCCGGAGTGGACAGACTTTTATTATAATCAATCTGAGCAATTCGTAAAGGCTGCCCTCTGTTGCAACAAATACTGTGAAACATTAAATTTTTTTCAACTTATTCAAGATCTAAAAGATATTGGCTTTGGTTACTATTTAAAAGACTTGAAGCAATTTATTGACGAGGATACTATTCTTCAAGAAATTGAAAAGGAAGAATAAATTTAATAATATTCACAATGGAGCAAGTGGTTACTGAAATGTATGAAGAATTTATTATATCTGCTGCATACTTATTACAATATTTATCAATTGTAGGCGAAGAAGACGCAGAAGCACAAGATTGTCAGTATACGTTAAGAATATAGATCGAATGGAACAATGTAAATTAGGCGCTAAATTTTGTAATGATTATTTAAAATATAAAAGTGAGTATGAACTTTTAAATGAATTTAGAAAATTAGATTTAAGGTATCATATTAATTGTATTCAATCATGGTTAGTTAATGCAAAATAAAAATTTAATTAAGTTTTTTTATATTTTTATTCATTCATAAAACAATTGTCATATAAAAATAACACATTTCTCAAAGCACACATACAAGGTGATTTTGAATGATAGAAGCATTTTGGTTCCATTAGCTTTAGCGCTGGTTGTTCATCTATTTCAATCACAGGCTTTTTAGAATATTTCTGTATAAAATCCTTTTTTTCGCTTCCTTTTACAAAAACAAAATCAGCTTTCTTCGTAAGTGTTTCAATTATTTTTGGGAAATGATGTAATGGAGTAAATCCATTATTCCAATGTATACAATGATGATTTTTCATTAGCCATACCGCCTGCTTGTGACAATCAGGTGAAAGAAACTCCATTGGAAAAGGCTTTTTAAAAATGTAGTGAGTCATTTCATAACCATCAAAAGCTGCAAGCTCTTTCGGTATAAATTAATTTTTTTCATCTTTGAATCCTTGAATATCCATAGCCAATCTCATATTTTCAAAGCGGCAAATTCTTTAATGAGAATTTTTTTACTTGAATAATTTGCAATTTCTTCTTTCAGTTGATTAATTTTAAAAATAAATTTTTCAATTTGTTGTTGTAGTTTTGATGTCATGACTAAAACTAAAAGCTTTTGAAAATCCCTGTAAATTAAATCGAAATATGAAAATAGTGGGGATAAAGTTTATAATTGTTTCACAACTTTAGTAATAGGGTTGTAGCTAAATAATTTGTCATGTAAAATAAGACAATAAGCAGAAGTATCTTTTTTAATTGCATTGTGTGTCTCAAATTCAATTCTCATTACTACGGATCCTGTTTGAATTGTTTCTTTTTGATGGGAGCAATCAATATGTGTAATAACAATTCAAAAACATTAGTCGTTTTTGAATTGTTCAGGATTAAAAATGGGTTCATTTGGAACACCATAGTAAGACTGTCTAAAGTTGGCAAACATTTCGTATAAAGCAGAAAATTTGTTTTCTTCGAAATTTAAGTACAAATCGTGATAAGGATATCTTTCAGAATTTAAAAATACTCTAATATTTGACAAGGTAATATTGTCAAATTTACTCATATCTTTAGTAATTTTCCCTTTTCTGTTTTCTTGAAAGCCAATCACAACATGACGAGGAGCTTCTAGTTTACTAGTTGTTTTTACCGGTCATGTGTGACGGGTTGTTTCGGTTAGAGAAGAATATTCAACAACTTCCCAACTCCTGAATCCTATCAATATATCTTTATTTGATTCTAATATTTTTGATAGAGCAAGTTGTTGTGGCATATCAACTAGAATGTGAGGAACTTTCCAATAAATTTTATCGAAAGTAACCAATGGAGTGTCAGGAGCACTAACAGGGTGTGCCGGATCTTCTTTGAAGATAACATTATCTAAATCATCAGTTGATCTGATAAGAACTAATTCCTGTTTCATATTCATAATAATTTTTCTGTAATCTTCAAAAAATCCTAAAAGCATTTTTAGTGGTATGGATACGGAGAATTTTCCATCATTATCAACTAAAATTTTATCACCTTCTTTTCGATGTGGAAACCAACCTGCATTTTCCAGTTTTAAACTTTCGTTGGTATCGTGGGAAAGGTAGCTTTTTAAGGTTGATGCTAATCCAACATTTCTTATTGAATCTATAGTAATTCCGTTTAGTTCATAGCGGATTTCTCTGAACAAAAAGGCTATACCATTGTTAATAAATAGCAATTCTTTCTTATATTTCTCTTCTGTATTAGTTAATTTTCCTTCGATATAAAGTAAACTATCTGATGGTAGAGTGTAAGCATCGAGTTCTTGAATTGGGATCCTTATTTCATCATTGTAATTGAATTTTGAAGAAATATATGGTTGATATGTGTGAAACTCTGAACTAACGATGGAATTGTCTACATAAAGCTTTTCGTTTACGTTTAATATGTTCATTATTTTAAAACAGTGAAACCCAAAGATGTGAGAAATTTACGATTATCTCGTCTTAACTTGTTGGTGTTGGATTTGATACTGAACTGTTGTTTAGTCTTTTTCTTTTTATAAGTTTTTACTTTGTTGATAGTGGTAGGTGCAAGTCTCATTCCAAGGGCTCTATTATATCTAACAACCATTTTATATGTCACTAGCTTGTAAATGTAACCTTACTGTTATAGTTTCTCCTCTAAAACTGATAAGTTCTCCGTCTTGATCAACTATTTTAACGGTTATATTGTTAATTGCTTTGACGCTAACTGGAAAATACAAAATGGGCAAAGGAGATTCCACTATTTTATAGCCTGGAGCTACGGTTGGATAAAACTGGTGAATAATATGAACAGGTTTACCATTATTGTAAGAACCGACACAAATAATACAATCAATACAAATAGCAATCACCTAAGTTATTTTTGCAACATTATCTGATTCTTCCTCTTTCATAGCTTTTAGTATCCTGCTATTAAAACCCAACATTTTTCCTATCGAATCTTCCTTGGTAAAATCAATTTTTCTACTACACATTAAAAAAGTTTTTAGAGTGCTAACATTTGCTTTTAAAAGAAAGAAAAATTTTTCATTCGGAAATAAATCTTCTATACTTTCTCTTATGTATGTTTGTTTCTATATCTGTAATGTCATATTTTCAATCGGGAATAACAATTACTTTATTATCTATATAAAATTTATTGTATCCTTCTTTTATATTGGGAATAGTCATAAACGTTTCAAAATCAGCTAAACCCAGGCAATATTGTTTTCCATCCTCTAAATATATGGGCGGATTAAAATCAGCAGACAAAACAGAACTGTTTCCTGATATGGCAATTGTGGTGGACATTGCAGTTTATTTATGAATGAGATATTACAACAAATAATGAGTTTATATATTTTTTTGCAAAAAATTTAGGGATAGTTGACCACAGTTATATGAATTAAATCTTTGTTTGTTTTCATAAAATACATCCACTTTGCCATTCGAATTAAAATATTTGAGAAGTTCAAAAGGTGGCTTTAAATTTCCATAACTATCAAAATATATTATATTTTTGTTATTTTTAATATAAGCAGTCCAATGAGATCCTTTATTTTGTTTTTTATCCAAATTTACAATACCACACTCTTTCAGATTAAATTTTTTGGAAGTTCATCGAGCATAAAAACACCTCTAAAGCCAGTTATTTTTAACAGCTTTACATATTTAATAATATCATTGTTCGTAAGTGCTCTTTTTGGAAAACTTATTTTGAGTTTTTTTTTGTCTGATTGCTTTTATTTTGACTGATCCTCCTTTATAAAGTCTAATAAATAGTCCTTTTCCTTTATATGGTCTAATATATAATCCTTTGCCTTCTTTAGAAGCATTTTCCATTGCAATATTATGCCTATATATTTCTTCTAGTTGCTGTTTAACTGCTTTAGCATCATTTACTGCCTTAGCAATTCCTGCCGCGCCTCCACCTAGTGCATCCAGGGCGCCAAGAATGGGAAACAAAAGAGGTAGAAATCCTCCAACTTTTTTGGGTGTTCGAATGATACGTTTTTTTCTCAATTTAAGTTTACCCCCTTTTTTATCTTTAAATCCCAAACCGAACTTTCTTTTACCCTTCATTATTCCTGCAACACTTAGAGCTGCAATTTTTTCACCAATAGAAGAATCCTTAGCTTTTACTCTATCTCAGGATTTTTTTTTCAAATATTTGGTCAGATATGTGTCTTCTTGATAAATCTTCAGTCTGAGAGTATGATATATCGTGTTCTTTACAAGCGGGATCCAATGGATTTATACCAACGTCACCTCTAGTTATTCTTTTCTCAAAGTTGGTGCCTGGACCACAATAATTATATCCTGGTATATGAACTTCGAAGGGTAGTTTACTAGTTAATTTATTTACTAAACCAGAGCCTTTTCTATTACGTCTTTTGATAGTTTTTTTCAACTTATGCCGACCCACAGTTATTGAAGTTCTTTTTACACTAAAACACATTGACATTTTTCTGGTATAAATACTTTTACAGCTAAAAATATTTACTAGTGTGATTAAGAATGAGGATTGAAAAACAAAAACTCTCTTTACCAGTAAATAATCATGACGAAAAAATTTTAAGTAAACAGTTGAGAAAGCATGGTGACTAATTTTGCGGTGGTTCAAAAAGTGGACTCATAGTTGGTTGCAGTGGTAGCGGTAAAACCAACGTTATGCTTACACTGCTCGAGCATCCTAATGGAATTAGGTTTGTCTATGTTTATTCAAAGTTATTAGATCAACCAAAATATGAATATTTAAGAAAGTTGTTAAAGCCTATGAAAGAAATTGGATACTTCGAATACGATAGCGATGAGAACATTATTTCACCTCATGAGATAAAGCCAAATTCCGTTATCATTTTTGACGATATTCCTTGTCATAATCAATCTATTATTAGGGACTATTTCACGCATGGAAAGCATAGAAACACCGATTGTTTTTTTATTTTTCAAGGATATTCCTCAATCCTTAAACGTCTAATTCGAGAAAATTTCAACTTATTAATTTTATTTAAACAGGACTGTTTGAGTTTAAAACATATATATAACGACCACTGTACAGGGTGTCCCATTTTCGTAGGTTTTACGGGGTTTCCAGCTTATGAGTAGAGATAGAGAGATGCGGTTTTCGCGACACCGTGCTACTTTTCGATGAAACTAAAGAGGCCGCAAACAGATCTGCCCTAACCATTTTAGTTTCCGTGCTACAGGGTGATTTTGAAAATTTGTCATTTTCGGACACCCCCTGTAACTCAGCTATCGTAAAATATATTTAAAATGTTTCAACTGGTATTTATAGATTTTTTCACGTAGAATTCAGTGGCGTACTCAGATTTTTGCTGAGAGTCATAGTTTTTGACATATTGGCATAACCTACTATTTTTTAAATGGGACACCCTATATATTATTTTTTCATCTTATTCTTCGTGTCGAGAGCTTTTCAAAAACATACCATAAGTCATATTTATTTTCATAAATAACATGAAAAAATGCATTTTTCTTTAAACGGATTTATGGCATAGCAGATCAATCGAAATAAGAGAAGGTGGCTGTGGAGCCATGGAAAAAGTTAACAAATATTTATTAACGAAATAACAAAGTAACAGCATCAGAAAAAATTAGGAAGTAGGTAAAAGGTAATAATTATAATTTCATTAAAACTACAAATATTGTTCAAATTGTAGACCATTATGTGTCCTACAAGTGTGACAAACTTTAAAAATTCTTTTTAATGCATTTTCTATTATAAATGACTGTCTTTGTAACTCTGCAAAAGCGTTTTCGGTGGCCATTCTTAGTTGTTCTAAGTTTTCGTATCGCCTTACATAAACCTTGTTTTCTAAATAACCCCACAAAAAGAAATCTAAAACTGAGAGGTCAGGGGATCGTGGTGGCCATCGAACAGGTCCGTGTGTTCCTATCCATCTTCCAGGAAAATGGTCGTTAAGCCAGTTTTGACTTATTCTGGCATTGTGGGCTGGAGCTCCGTCTTGCTGGAAATAAATCCTATTTAGTTGAGCCAAGGGAACATCATCCAAAATTCCTAATGCGTCTTCTAGGATTCGCACGTAACCAATCGAATTCAGATTTCCTTCATATATTTGGTAAACTATTTTTCGGTTGAAAATAAAACAGGAGACATTGAATCCAAATCTGCCCTGACGCTCCCTAGGAAAAATAACATGGTTGTTTTCTTGACTCCAAAATCGCGTGTTGTGTCTATTTAAAATCCCTGAACTAGTAAAATGTGCCTCGTCTGACCAAATAATCTTTTTTTCAAAATCGATATCTTCTGCCTTCATATTTATAAACCAATTGCAGAACTCCAATCTGCGCTCTGCATCACCAGGATGCAGATGATGCACAAGTTTGTATTTATAGGGTTTGAATTTGTGCTTTTTCAAAATTTTCTGCACTTTGGTTTTCGGTACACCCGCCTCTTCGTCTATTTTCCTGCAAGATGTTTCAGGAGCTGTCTGAACGAGGGCTAAAACGTTGACCTCAGATTCTTCGTTGTCTTTATTGTAAGTTCGCGATCGAGGCTTGTTAAAAGATCCATATTGGCAAAGATTATTTTTAATTTTTTGAAAAATTCTTTTTTCTGGTTGTCTTCTCTCGGGATATCTAAGATAAAATAAAGCGAACCAATAAAGTCAAAATGCAGGAAGATAAAAAAGAACTAACCTGTTCAGATAAAGCTCTGCCGCCTGATCTGCATCTTCATTAGACAATATAAAACACGCGTTCATATCATATTTCTCAAAATATTCAAATTTTTGATTCTGAGCCATATTAAAAACAATAATTATAATAGACGTCAAGAAAAATTTAAACGCAATAATGCCAAAAATGACAGCAGTAATGGCTGCCTGATCATATTTTTGTTGGCGTTGCCATGGCTACCACAGCCACCTTCTCTTATTTCGAATGATCTGCTATGCCATAAATCCGTTTAAAGAAAAATGCAATTTTTCATGTTATTTATGAAAATAAATATGACTTATGGTATGTTTTTGAAAAGCTCTCGACACGAAGAATAAGATGAAAAAATAATATATAGGGTCTCCCATTTAAAAAATAGTAGGTTATGCCAATATGTCAAAAACTATGACTCTCAGCAAAAATCTGAGTATGCCACTGAATTCTACGTGAAAAAATCTATAAATACCAGTTGAAACATTTTAAATATATTTTACGATAGCTGAGTTACAGGGGGTGTCCGAAAATGACAAATTTTCAAAATCACCCTGTAGCACGGAAACTAAAATGGTTAGGGCAAATCTGTTTGCGGCCTCTTTAGTTTCATCGAAAAGTAGCACGGTGTCGCGAAAACCGCATCTCTCTATCTCTACTCATAAGCTGGAAACCCCGTAAAACCTACGAAAATGGGACACCCTGTATATTGGATATGACATTTGATCAGTTTAAAAATATTTGTGCTAACTGTTGGATGGATCCATATGACTTTCTTGTAATTAACAAAGATTGTGAATTAAATCACGGCAGATACAGGAGTAAATTCGATTCCTTTATATATTTATAAAAGTGAAAAATCTGCAGTTTTGTTTCATTTAAAACTTGTACAGCATGGATAAACGTTTAGCTAGAGAATTAATAAAATCGAGACAAGCCGTGAAGCAGAAATATCGAAGCTTGAAATTAGCTACTTCTACCGCTCAGTCCGAATTAGAACAAACTTATAGACCAATAACACAACCTCTTAAACAGCTAATTTCAAATATTGGTAAATCCGAACCATTCGATTTAAAAGAAGAAAGAGTTTCAAAGTATGAAGAATTCAAAACACTTACAAAGCTTTATAAAATATCAACTCCGACGAAAACTATTCAGAAAACAGGAAAAACTCCGTTACTCCCCACAGAACTACCAACATTTTTAGATGACAGTAGTATCACTTCTTCCTCTCCTGTAGTACAACCATTGACATCAACTCTTATAGAGGAAACTTCAGATCCTTCTAGTGACACAACAACAAATTTAAACTTGTCATACATATCGGAACAAACTAGAAAAACAATTCAAACCTATATTGGTACACCGTCATATAAAGATTACTTAGCAGATTTTCATGAATTACGCAGATCATATATTGATGAGGTTGTGAAAGATACACAACATAAATTTGACCATTATTATGGAATAGTTCATGACCTCGAAACGGATAAGTTTTCTTTTGGTTTAACACAGATACCGGTAGAAATTATTGGAAAAGACATTAAAGTGGGAGGAATAACGTACATAGGCACGCCAGGTTTATACGAATTGCTTTTCAAAAAAGAACCGAAAGGTTATAAGAAGGAAGATTTAGATAATTACATGAACATTCAAAATAAAACAAATGTATATCGTAGGAATTTTGATTCAAATAAACAAGTTCAAGGAAATACATCACACAAATATGTTACAATAATAGGACCATATTTACAAAAGAAGAGGATTACAAAGACAAAAACCTTGCAAAGATTAGTTACAGCATTTGACAAACCAAAACCTCCGTTTAGAACAACTAGAGCCAAAACAACAGGAGAGGGATTAATTTTGAAAACAAACAGATCAAATACAGACCATGTATATTGGAATAATGTAAACGAAATTGTTGATAGGCTACGTTTATTAATTTCATCAAGTGATGCGGGAAATAATGCTTATAGTAACGAGATTATCTCTATTATTGAAGAATTAAGAGAAGATAAAGTTATACTATAAATAACAGCTATTAAATATAATAATATTTATTGTTTAATGAAAGCTCAACATGACAGTTGATAAATTTGGACGCTATATTTCAAAACGTCAATTAATAAATTCTGCTTCTTTGGAAAATACAATTTATTCATATATTGAAAGTAAAACAACAATTTTAAGTTAGATTTTATTAAACAAAATCAAGAGGGAATAAGTGACATTAATAATTTAAAAAGGAGATTAGGTGAAAATGAAACAAATAATGAAATCTTTGCTAAAAAGCTTAAGGTTTTTGATGAAAATTTTTTAAAGTTTAAACGTTAATAAACAGTTGCTAACGCTAAATCAAATAAGTAAAGATTTGCAATTTTTAAATGAACATGTTAAAAAGGAAGACATCAACAAAATTAATAAAATAATGGAAACAAATATAAGAGAAGTAATAATTGAAAAACACAAGGAAAAGATTTAACAATTAAGAACTTTTATAAAAAGGTTAGATGATGAAAAAAAAATCAAAATAGCATTCTTAACAGTAGAATAATTGACCAACTCTCTTTGGAAGAAAAACAACTATATATTTCCTTTGGAAAGATAATGTCTAGTGTAATTAAGAAATTAGAACAAGAATTAAATAAAACAGAGGAGGAATTCAAAAATAGTGATAGTAGATCAACTACTTTCTTAACTGGAGAGATAAAAAACTCCTTTAATGCTTTAGAAAAGGAAATTACTAAAATTAGTAAAGTTTTAAATGAAAAAAGTTGTACAATACAAATTGATAAATTGAATGAATGGGAAAAAACATATAAAAGTTATATTTCGAATTATTACAAAACATAGAAATTGAACTTCCTTTAAATTGAATAAACAAGTTTGTTGTCATGTCAACCGTTAAACAACAAGTGGTTAATGAATTACATAAACCTGCTAGAAAAAACTACAAACGCAGAAGGGTGGTGGTCAAAGTTAGGGGTTAAATGATCTTTTTCAAGCTGATTTGGTTGAAATTGCCGAATTTAATAAGTGATTTAAATATATCTTGTTTACCATAAATGTATTTTCTAAGTATGTTTGGGCCGAACCTGTTTTTTTCAATGTAAATTTTCAAAATTTGATGCAACAATTTCGAATTAACCATTATAGCACGTTTTCCAATTTGAAAGCGAGTATAGTAGAAAGAGTAAACAGGACTTTAAAGAATAATATGTGGAAAATATTTAGCATTCAAGGAAATTACAAATGGTTTAATATATTAGCGGATATTGTAAAAGAATATAACAATACAAAACAGTCTTCAATAGGAATGAAACCAAAACAAGTAAATAAAACAAATGAAAAGAGAATCTTGAAATCTGCATTTACTCATGCTAAAACGTTAGATATAAAATCTCCAAAGTTTAAAGTGGGTGATCACGTACACATAAGCAAGCATCGAGAGGCATTTTCGAAAGGTTACACACCAAATTGGTCAAATGAGATATTCAACATTAAAGAAGTTAAGATGACAAACCCCTGGACATATTTAATTCAAAACGAAGATAATCAGGACATTCTGGGTGGTTTTTATGAGCAAGAATTACTAAAAGTAAAACATACCGATGTGTATCTTATTGAAAAGATTTTGACAAGGAAAGGAAACAAAGTTTATGTGAAATGGTTAGGACTTGATAAAAAATATAATACATGGATTGATAAAAAAAATATTGTTTAATTAAATTGAAATTAAATTTTAGTTAAATTTGTTTTGTTTCTGTTCCTCACTTTATGCTTTAGCTGATACAAATTACAATGTCTGAAAAGTACCTACTCTTATGTGCTAATGATTTTCGAATAAAATTCACATTTAAGAAATTAAAATTTTATTAAGTAAAACATCAAATACAATTTTTATTAAAACGTGTCAAATATATTTTATTTCTATGTTCCTCAGATAATATCGAATCTAGAATAAGTTTACAATCATTTATTCTTTTTTCAAAACGGAGTCTATCTAAGTACCACATCTGAAAGTTACTCCTACGGGCTTGTCTGTAAGCAAAGCTCCACTTCACTTACACATGCACCTTATTGTTCTCTTCCAGAAAAGATATTGTTTTCTTCGTAATATTTTCTTTTTTATCCATTTTCATTGTTTTCTTCGTAATATTTTTTTTTTGTTCCAGTTTGCTTCAATTTGTTTTCTATTTCTTCAGAATATAAAGCAAGTAACTCCATCATAGTTGAAACATTTTCACTGTTAGGATTTTGTGTTGGACTTATTATATTATAAACATGCGTACACAAGTCGCCACAATCAGCTGAAATATTATTTTGAAATATGTATTGAATTCTTGCCTTTTAATTATAGATAATCTATAATCAATAATGTCCTTGAATCGCCACAAATTGTCCAAAGACTCTTGTTCTAAGTATATGAAGTGTGGGCCTTTTGTAATTTGGAGAACAGGGATATCATTTATTTTCTGGACCTGCAGATGAATGTTGTTTATCTTCACACTGGTTTGATCAACTTGAGGAAAGTAGAAATTGTTTACAATAATTCCTTGATGAACACAAATATCTTTCCAATTTTCTTTGGTTAGTGCGATTAAAAATCCAGTTTTTCCACCAATTACAATTTTTGGAGAAAAATCATTTAAACTAATGCCAACAAGAACAAATTTTAACAAAAAATTATTTAAAAAATAAATTTTTGAATTAAGAAGCGTTTCTAAAGGTTTCTGAACCACGGCGTTGTTCATAATGACTAAACGAGACTGAAACATATTGCGTTATTCTTGTACTTAAATATTCTCATCCCCACTTTCTTTAAAGTTTCGATTAAAATGGATTAATGAAAAAATAGATTTCCAGTTTGAAATTTGTAATAAAGATAAATAATTAAAATGGTAATGTATAAAAATAATGCAAAGTTTAATGTAACACTAATGATGGAAAAGTAATAATTTTTGAATCCGTCATAATATAATTAGTACAGTTGGGGGTTATAATTTGTAACTGATTATTTTTAAACGCTAACCTTTCGATCTAATTTAAATAAAAAATAGATCGATTTGGATAATGATACAAAATTTTAAAAAATTTACTTGCATTTTCATCTCCATTTATTCGTTCCATCCAACTAATTGTACTATTGTTAATTAATCCAATTTTCATAAATTTACAATATTTACTTAGAGTGATGTCTGTTTTATTAGAAAAACATATTTCACACTGTGTTACGCCAGGGGGATGATGAACATAAAAAACATTTTGGAAAATAAAATAAAGAAGAATGAATTGCGATCTACTGATAGTCATTGAAACAAATTAATAATTATATTCCAAATTTATTAACATTAAGCAGATACTTTCACCACGAAAGCAAAAGCAGTTGTAAAAAAATAACAATAAAATACTTAATTTAAATATATGTAAAAGTTCATAAATAAGGATATTAATAATACTATATAAAATGTGTAGCTTGAAGACTTATTTTGAATGGTTACAATTATTTGATTCCTATTTTTTCATAAACAGTTATTTAAATCACAATTCCTAGCAAATTTCTTATGCTCAACAATAGGATCATCATAACTTAACCAATCAATAATTTCAATACCACAATAAAAACATTTACAAATATCATTGATTGAAATATAGTAAAAGCCAGCTCCAGCCAACACTTCTAGTTTCAATCTTCCTTTCCATTACTTAAAAGTGGAAAGTCGTTTTTCATATATTTTAAAATAACTGTTATCAATTTCTTTGTCAAAAGTGTCTAAGCACATTTTGTCAAAGGCTTATGAAGACTAACTTTGGTTTCAAAAACAACAAATTTAAATATCTTATAATATCTACATAAATATATCTAAATCTTCATGTTCTGCATTCCATTGATACAAAGCAATATCTTGGTGTCCCCAAGCTAATGTATTAAAACTATAGGGAATTTTATACCGCTTATCATCTTCAGAACTCAAAGCCAATTTATTAATTAAGTCGGTGAAAACTGTGTGTTGTCTAGATCGAAAAACATACATTGAACAAAAGGTTTTAGAATGATTTTCAACAACATCTTTATAATGAATAAAATCCAACTGCTTTTTAATGGCACTTTTCTTAACACCTTTTGCTTTTTTTGTTAAACTATTTTCCGTTTTAATACAATATGCTTTTGCTCCAGTACCAAAGAAAGCAGTAATGGGTTCACCAGCATATTCATCTTTGAATTTTCCTATAACTGACTTTGTAATAGGCATTTCATGAATATTACAAAATTCATAATTAGATGTATCAAATTTGTGAATATTTTTTATCATGTCAGAATAAATATTTGGAGTTGTGACTTCTAAAATGAACGAATCGGTATCGGTGTATAAAAGTGAAATATTTTCCTGATAAAGAGGTTTTAAAAAATTATAAAAGAAATCATACATGACAGTTTTAGATATATCTAATATTGAGAAGCCTACATATATTGGTTTATTGTAAGTAACTTGAATCTTTTGCATTTGAATAGCTACCAAGTTTTCAGAAAATATTGTTAAGTCCTTGAAATATGGTTTTGCAATTAAATTCTCAGCATCATCTTTTCTTCTATTTTTTTCCCACTCTGTAACAAGTCTTACGTCAATTCTCCTATCAATATTTTCCATAGTCTTGCCATAAATTCTATTATTTGCCAACTTGTAAGTATTACGATCAAATTCATTCTTTGATCTTGAATTCAAGTCTATATATTTTTTCAACCAATCAGATTGAGAAAACTGTAAAACTCTATGAACTTTAGTCAACTTGAGTCCATGTTCCAAACATTGTTTTAATAACTGATAGTGAATAACATATTTTGATTTATCATTTAAATTGGGTATTAATTTTATGCATTTAGAATTTGGCGGTTTAAAGTTTTCAGGACAAAACGGAAAATCGTTATGATAGGAATGTAGACTTGTAGGATATTCTAAATCAACTTCTAAAACATATCCATTATTAGATTTTTTAGAAATATTCATAATATTTAAATCGTTGATTTCTTTATCTGTTAACCAAACAAAATCTCCCTTTGGAATGTGCTGTGACATTGTATAACCATACAAATTTGTTGCATCATAATAAATTATGTATTTAGTTGGCTTTAGAGGATCAAAATTTAAAAGAAATGGATTATTAGATTCAGATTTTCTACAAATGCAAGGGCTCACACCACCACGAACGCTTTTTTTGAAGAAGTGTATCATATCTAGATTTGTTAACAATTCTAACTCTATTCCAATATAACGCAAACACGCTTTCCAGGATAAACCTGTAAAAGTGTAAAAATGAGCTGGACCGAGCTTATATGTGGATAAACAAGTGCTTCTAAAATTTTCAAAAATATCTGCCAAAAGTAAAGTATCAGAGAGTAAGTAAAGGTCGGAGTATTGACCAAGAGATTCACATTTGAACACTTGCCAAACCTTTACAGCTCTTTGATATTCTGCATCACTGATGTGCTCATCCGTTAAAGTATTATAAAATTGCTCTTTCTGAGGTAAAGTTGTTTCTTCTAATTTTAAATAATCATCAATATAATTGTAAGGAAATACACCTTTTTGGCGAATAAGTTTAAATCTTTCTTCATCATTGAAATTTTTTTTTATTTCTTTATATTGTTCATCTTTTAAGCTTTGAGAGAGTTTTGATAAAGAATGGGATAGAAATTGAAAAGAATCAATGAACCTTAACGATATATTTTTTTTCTTAGCCTTTTGTGTCTTTTTATCAAAATAGTTATCCACATGAATAAGCTTTTCAAATGAAATTAATAAAAAAGTATAATGCAAAAAAATGTACACTGAAAAAAAGGCCTTAATACTTAACGAGTTAATCGAACCCTAAAAGGAATGATGTGGAGAGAATTTAGCATTCAAGGATGTTACACATGACTTGAGTTATTTAATACTTGATAAAGTCATTGTAAATGTTTTCTTTTGCTTTTGTCATCTTTGAAAAAGCCTAGGAAATACACCTGTGGTTTAAATGAAGGCAGAATATTTCTCCGGAAAGCTGGGTGATTGGTTCGGATAGAAAACAACTAGGCTATCTTAAGTTAGATAATAAAAACTCACACTTAAGCTACATAAAGTAACCTTTCCTAAGATTAGATTAAATAATACTAAATATGATTGGATTAGGTTAGCCATGGCTAAATTATACTATGGAATTAAAAACATACCAATACGTAAGGTTAGCTTAGATTTAATAAGAAAAACAAACACACAAAGTGGGTTAGGTTTGCTGTTTCCTTTTTCAAGGCAACAATATAAAACAGAACTTCACAATATTGTGGTAAAAAATATGGGCATTTTTTACAGAAATAAAAATTTTAAAAAAGGGGGAAATATAGTTTTAGCAAACTTTTGTACAAAAATGTTTTGTTCCTTAAACTTTCATTAAAACAATAATATATATATATATATATATATATATATATATATATATATATATATATATATATATATATTACGTAAAACTATTTGATTAATTATATATTTTATTTTTTTGCGTTTTGTACTAAATTATGCATAGCGCAGCACTCAGGGTTCCACTCCCCACGTGAAACTGCTAACATATCAGAATAATGTAATATACAAAAATATATTTTAACCAAAGAATAAACACACATTAAGAACATGGCGTTTTTATCCTTGCTGTTTCCGAATCTTAATTGTCTCTGTAACAATAACCCCACCTATACGCTAAAGGGAGGAATATATTGACTTCATCATTCAAGGCTTCTTTTATTAATAGGCAGTTAATTTCAGAGATCGAATCCACAGAAACTCAAATTTTTTTAATATTAAATATATATTGATTAATATTTACATGTATACGCTTGTTGACTTCATTATTTAAAATGTTTTCATCAAGTTAATATTCAAGTTATTGAACGAAAGGTCTCGAGATCGAATCCACAGATACTCGGGATTTTTAAGATTAAATAAATAATAATATAGAAGGTATTAATGAATGGCGTTGAATATAATAGAAGGTGCCAGTAAAGACGTACGCTCTTCGAAAAGTTAATGCTTGCTGGTAAAGCAGTTTTTTACGTGCCCTCGTCTTCTTACCGACGGAAGACGCTCATTAAGTGGAAGAAGAGGGGCCTATAAAAAAGTGGTAGGGGCCGGTTGGCTAAATGCTTTTATGCACCAGAATTATTTTTAAGAAAACAACGCTGTTAGTTTAAGAAATCAAAAATATTAGGTCAATCTAAGTAAGATTCTGTTTTCAATCGATCGATAATCATAATTGTTTAGTTATTTCTGTAAATACTATAGTTCAGTTAAATTATTTTTGCAAAGCCAGAAGGGGCACGTATGCAAAAAAATCTCAACATTCAACATATCAAAATATATGATACAAAAGAACAAAAAGTAATTAATAAATTTTCTTTTTCAGTCAATTTACTCAATTTACTTATTAGAAAAAGGAAAAGAATATTTAAAATGATTTATTTTATTTTTTTCATTTATTAGACGCTATTTTAATCAAAAGTTATTCTATAGACAATATTATAACAGCAGACTGGAATTCTTAACAAATTATGGTGGCATACAACATATTTCAGAAAATAATTAGCACGCCCACAGTCCTTTATGATAAGAAGTCAGCCAAAAACGGCTTAGAAAATGTAAAAAAACATTTTTTGGAATCTTGTATTTGGTCAAAATTATTTTATATTGGATTAGCCTATTGGATATAGTAGCGCACTCATACGTCAATGTCGAAAGATATTAGTGTTGCAGGAGATTTCTGAGATATTCCTTATGACATAATATCTCAAAAAGATAGCAAATAACATACAATTTTTCATAAGAAAAGATTTTTTAATATGTAGACATGATTTACTATTGTTTAATTTATTCCAATTACTGCCACGCCATATTTTCTATAACTGTTCACTGTTTCTTGTGCCGATTCTTTCTATAATATGCTAGTTGACAATAATTTAAGAAATATTCTCAGCGAACGTAATTTATAACGTCATGATGAATGCAAGATAAAATAATATTGTCATTAATATCGTATGTTCGGTTCAGGGTTTTAAAGGTTCTTGTACTTGTCATTTTTTAATTTTTAGGAAATCTTAAAAATAACATCAAGCTGATTGAAATCTGACCAAGTAATAGCCCTATAATTTTTACTAACTTGGATGAAAAATCTCATTCAATTAGAATGTCAGAGTAAATAAATTTAAAACCACTTGCCAAGCAGTTTTTTGAAACCAATATTTTTTCAAAATATCAACTTTGTTTTCACGCTTTGGACTGAAGGGAACGACTTACTAATGAAATATTGTGACAGCAATTAAGTTATAGTAGATTGTACGCTTTCAAAAAATGTGTGGTGTTTTTTTCTTAATACCTATTGGATATAAAATGAGATATACCTACGATTTAAGTAATTATCATAATTAGAATAAGTAAAAGAATGCAATTAATTAAAATTTCTTCAATAATAAAAAATAACAGTCATTTTTGTAGTAGAAAGCCGAAAAGAATGCTATTGGAATGGAACACTGGCAATCTGGAATCAACAAACGGACTACTCAAATTGCGCTATTGCACCAGTGTACCTTAGAAGATACCATTATCACGTTAAAGCACTGTATATATGCATCGCTTGTTCTCTGCCAGCTATTATAATATTTATGGCGATTCCTGTGTTTAGAGAAACGACAAGAGTCATACTTCACAGAAATCTTCTTATAGCTATTGTAATAAGAAATGTTCTGACAATCATGGCAAAGAATATGGTTATAATTGATGCTTTGCTGTCAACCTCTGTAAGCAATCATATAATGGAAAACAATCCTGTAGCTTGCAGGATTCTATCATTTTTTGTAAGCGCTGCAACAAATTCAACCTATGCCTGCATGTTGGTGGATGGTTATTATTTGCATAAGGTTATTGTAAGGACGTTTGCGAAAGAACCTCAGTTGATGACAATATATATTACAGTGGCAGGTAGGTAAAATAGGTATTATTTAAACTTAAAAACGTTTATCAAATTAATCATTTTGATCTTTGGATATAATTTATTTTAAGTTTTGAGTCTGTTTATGAAGGGTATTAAATTGTAATTAATTGATGGATAAATTGGCTTTTATCCAGAACTACCGTCGTTACACCACACCTATATATCACAGTTTATATGCATATAATTATTTGGTAATATCTTTATATGCATTACGTACATATTAATATGTTTCACTTTTCTTGATAAGGCGAAAGTTTCATTACGAGGAAAGTTCTGATAAAAGTTTTTTGCCTATTTTTCTAGCAAATTAGAACTCAGCTTTCGTATTATTACGAAAAGTCAAATATATTACAATTTATACAATGTCTATGAAATTATTGTAATATCTGTGTGGGGTGGAATTCGTTAGATGGATGTTCTGAGTAAAGCCCAATTTACACATTTTTTTATTTTTTTTTATAGTAATTTTGTATATATTTTCAACCGTGTTTAATATATTTTCATCTTACGGTTGTCAAGCGGAAAGTCGCCGTTTTTTCAAATAGTTATTTTATGCATTCACAAATAGGAATTTATGACAATACATCTGTTCAGTTCACATATCTATTTATCTATCTATTAATCATTCTGGTTGAAACAAATATACATTTTTCACCTCCAGAAATTCCAGATTTTCCTTGTATTATCTTTGAAGAATATCAGGTATTTTTAAAAATTAATAAAAAGTGAAAAAATATGCATAATGGGCTACCCTGTATATTATTATTTCATTAAATGCACCTTCTTTAACTGATTATGCATATACCAGGTTGGATACATTTATTTTGAAGGACAATCGAGAAAATTGATAAATACCGTGCCAAACATAGGTGGTAGTGTAATTCTATTGATCATATGAATTATTTGAAGAAAGGGCACTCTCTCTCTCTCTCTCTTAGTATCATGGTAGGGCCTTTGTCAATTTTTTAGGTTGTCTTTTACTATAAATAATATTATACAAAGTGTCCCATATAAAAAAAAATAGATTATTTATATTATTCAATTTAATGATGACATACAAAAATTGGTACTCTTAAAAGATAACACAAGAAAAATTCTACAACTGTCTATTTAGAGTTTTTAGTATTTTCTATAATTAACGCTCTAAATATGTGTCAAAATATAACTATAAGCCAACATTTGACTAGGCTGTCATTTTGTTTCGACATTGGATTTTTTCCAAAATATTACCAGTTATAGGGATTATATCACTATTAAAAATTTAAAATCAATCGGATACATAGTTTTTTAGCTATGCTGCGAACAAGCAAACCGATAGACTGACGGAATTAAGAAAACATGTTTTCCGGCATCTATAGACCCTGAAACGTAAAGATCTGAAAAAATCTCGAGGAAAGTAAAAAACTAAATGCCTAAACCAATAGTGGTCACAAAAATTGTTGTGAATTACAAATTACAAATCACTAAAATTCAGCGTTATGCGCTCTCCCAAAGAACATATTAATATTTGACAAGAAATTAATTAGACCTGATCAAACCACCCCACAGCACTTCGATACTTCGGTATAGCATTTTTTTTTAATTTGGTATTTGTTGTTAATTTTTTATTTTCCACAACTTTATTTACATACACAAAAATCAAATATGACATTTATTATTTTCCTATATTAACGGAAAATGGTTTTTATTTTAAGAAATGAAATTCATCCGATTTTTAATTTTAATGTAATTTTAACAGGCTCTTATTTTGTTTTGCTCTAGGTATAAGATCAACAACATTCTATTAGTTCAACCTTGTTCACACTTGATTCTTGTGCAAAATTTCAACTCAACTGGATAAGTAGTTCCGATACTAATATTTTAAACATTTCATTAGTCCGTCGTATTGTTCCACCATATTAGCTTTTCATCAAAATTTTACCACTTTATCCCCATGTCACACTTGATTTTTGTGCAAATAGTAAGAAAATTTGATATATAGTTTTTTAGTGATAACTTTTTTAACATTTTATTAGGCTGCAATTACATCAGTCAGGTAGATACTTTTTTGCTATGCTACGAACAAACAGACAGAATTGAAAGAACATAATTTTTGGCATTTTCTTCTTCGTCTGCATATTCAGTACTGGATGCTGGTGATCACATGTCCGTATCTGTTTCATCGGACACAGTGTGTAAACGACCTTCAGTGGTTTTCAAGGCGGTCCATTCTTGTATTTTTCTCAACCAGTCATTCGTTTTCTTCTTATTCTTCCCTTGCCTTCAAATTTTTCTCCGATCTTCAATTGGAGTTGCTGGTATTATGAGTGTCTTATTATATATCCAAAATAATTGAGTTTCCTCTTCTTAATTAATGTTATTAATTATCTTTCTTTTCCTAGTGATCTTAATACTTCTTCAATGATAAACTTATCAGCTCATGGGATCTTCATCAAACGTTAATATTTTCAAATGTCTTAGGTACTTTAGGCATTTTTCTATGTTGAACCGGTCGAAAGCTTTTTCGTAATCGACAAGAGGAACACACCTTTGCGGACATCTCGACAGTTTTAGATAAGGATTTGTTTTCTTTGTCTAAGCCATGGTGATGTTTGGCCAATTTACTGCCCAAACATGACAAATCATACATAACATTACTATTAAGCAACAAAGGTGTTTTACCTTTGACCCCGGACAATAGATTAAACTTTTTTATTATGCATATTTGACTAATTTTATGTCTGGAAAATCTTTAAATAATTTGGAGTGTTTTTGGTATAATAAAGGCTAGTTTGTAATATTTAAGTGCAAGTGGTTGATTTTTTTTTCATCACATAAATTTAAATTTCTGTTTAATATATATGTATAAAGGGGTTATTTATTATTTATTTTATTAGTGTAAAATTGGAGAGAGTAACACTCAGATTAACTTAATTACACTATTGATTAAAAAACACTCGGTATAAACAAAACTTTGTTTCACACAACGATCTAAAATGCATACGAATGCAAAACGATATTCTAACGCGGAAGGTGGAGATATAATACTGCTTTTCACTTTGTTCTCCAACGGGAGGGGGGAATTTGGGAAGAAAATACAGTCAGCTTCTTTAATCCGTACGAAGAGTTTGTCGATTTATAATCCGAATGCACCTCGTTAACCCGAACGCTGGCTATCAATAGGACGCCCGGCTCAAGTTCTCGCTTGTCTTTGACCATAAAGATAATAAACCTGGTATATTTATAATTGGCAAAAAGAGGTGTATTTAATGAAATATTGATATACACGGTATCCCATTTAAAAATATAGAGTTAAGAGATGAGGTTGAGACGTTTCAAAATCTTAAATTACAAAGCACGGGCCCAAATAATTCATTTCAGTTTCATAAACGTTGCCTTAACTTAACTTAATCTCGTTTACCGAGGGAGAAGAAGAACTGTTAAACCATAATTTAAAATTTAATTTATTCGATAACATAAATTTAAAATGTAAAGAAACACTGGCGATTGAGGCGGAAAATATCAGTTAGAGCACAGATAAACAATAAAAATATTATTAGAGCAAAAATTATTAATTTCGATATACCAAACAATAATATGAAAAAGTACCAAAACAAAAATCTCACTTCCTTAAAAATTAAAATTAAAGAACATGATCTAATAATAACTAAAGCAGACAAAGGCTCTTATGTAGTGATAATGAAATCCGCTTCTTAATAAGTTTATGAACTTCTTGGACTCTGGAGACTTCCAGAAGATTAACAGGGACCCAACCAGCTCATTTTTTACCAAAGTCAAGAGCGTCCTCGACCAAACTTTAGTAACTCTGGAATTTTTCAATACCAACAATTACAAGTTATATCCTGTGAACCCGAGGACACTGTTATTTTATGGTTTGCCAAAGGTGCATAAAAAAACACTTCCATTAGACCAATGGTATCTTATACCAGTTCACCATGCTATAATTTATCTTCGTGGCTTAATAAAGTATTAAGGGAGGTGATAGGTTTTCAAAACATCCACTCCATAAAAAACTCAGTTGATTTTGCAAATCATCCCAGTAACATTGAGATCCCAAATGAGGCTATTTTAATCTCACTAGATGTAAAAAAACTTGTCTCCTTTTTTCAGTCATTTGTTTATGAATCACTTAGAGAGCAAGATAATGAAAAATCATATCACTATCTAAGGATGTATTTGAAAAAGAACTAAATACCATAAAAATATAGCTTTTAACAACAGTGTTTCACAGGATTCTATAAACAAATTATCCTTTAAATTCTTTAACAAAATAAAATGTTGTTGAATATTATACTTGCTATCTCAACTAATAGCAAAGCTTTTAAATCAATTACTTATTTTGGAAATATGTTAACACAATTAGCTAAAGTCTTTAGAGGGTTAAATATTTCTACCGCTTCTTTCAAAACCTTTCACCAACTCAAAAGACATTTAGTTACTACCAACAATAAATCCGAATATCTCTCAAGGTCCGCAGTAGTATATGCTTTGCTATATGGAGAGTATCCTGCTACATATATAGCACAGTCAGGAAGGAGAGTCCCAACCCAAGTTCAGGAGCACGTTCATTTGGTTAATAAACATAAAAACACGGAAATTATAGAGACAAAATCGGCAGTGGCTAACGATCTTTTATCAATGGGCACCAATTTTCTACATCGAATAATGTGACAGTTATTCACGAGTGTGGACAAGGTAGAAAGTTGCACCTATTGGAAAAGATGGAAATAAACAGATCTAAAAAGAGCTCCGTTTTGTGTTCTTTCATTGATGTTTTCAACCTCGAACCAAATATCGTTTTAATACTTTACTTAGTTGCTAATCACCCGCACACAAAGTTTTCAGTGTAATCCCAAACATGTATAAGGATATCACTGTAGATTTTCACCCGAGAGGTAAGAGTTCGATCCTCGCCAAGGGTAAACTTCTTTTAGTTTTTAATTTTCTTAATTATTTATATTTTAAATTCAAGTCAGTTTATATACATATATTTGTATATACAACCACACTACATACTTGTAATGTATGTAGTGTTTGTTTATTGTACTCTATGTATGACGTGTTTTTCAAGTTTAAAACTACTGTTTTTTAATTTTAATTACACTTAGTAATTAGGTTAGGGAACATAATACAAGAAAAATCCTGTAACTTTTGTTTTAAAAGTTATTTTATATCTCGTATAATTAAAGCTCTAACTATGTGTCAAAATATAAATGAAAGCCTGTAAATAATTTGTTTACAAACATTGTATGTACAGGGTTTTCATTGAAATATTGGGACCTAGTGGCAGCTTAAGTAAAAAAGAAACAAAACAAAACTTTAACGACGTGTTGACAGGGAGCTTCGTTGTTACTTAGTTGATAGAATTTTTGGATTGAGTTTTGTCTTTAATAATTTTTCCGAAACACAGGAAACTAGATCCCCTTTGCTTGCTAGGTAGGGGATAGGTTAAATGATTGCTGTGTGGGTAGAGGTTGGGACTGAGAAAAGGTGGAAGTATAAAAAATTGTCAGAATGAAGAATCGGAAAATATAAAATGAGTAATACTGTATGGTGTGAGAATTATCCGTCAACACTGGTAATGTCGTAGTATTTTATGAGATCTTCTAAGGTATATAGATGTTGACGTTCTGCATGGTGTTTCAGCGAATTTTATGAGGCTGTTGTGAAGAATGTTTAGTCTTACAAATGCTCTCTCTAGGTCATTTAGAATTTGGATGGCCACTTGAAGAGCCAAGTTTATTTAATCTAACACAATTCTAGCTTGTAGGAATTGGTTGAATCAAAGAGTAATTTATTCAGTTTCGATTTAAGCTTATTCGGTTCGATTTGAATTGTTTCCTCATTGAGATTTATATAAAGGTAATAATTTTGTTAAAACTGTCGATAATCCTTTTGTTAAGGCTCATATGTTGACTTGGCTCATGTTGTTCTGATCTTGTTTTAGAGAGGAAATTGCGGCTTCGTGTCTCTCGACTGCCGTTTTTTAATTCAGTTCCACTATCGGCGACTATCATATGCGGCAAACCTTGATGAGTAATGAATTGCATTGAATATATTGACTGCATTAGAACCTTTGATAGGATATGCTTGCCCATATTTTGAAAAAGCGTCAACAATTGTAAAAAACTTTTGGCCACTCACTTGGAAAGTATCTAGAGGTATAATTTATAGAGGTTTGGTTCTAGCTGGAGCCAGCATGAATTTGGGTTTTGTTGGATTTCTATCATATTTGTTAGCTTGACAGATGCCACATATATTAATGTAGTCTTCCATATCTTTCTTAAAATTTGGCCAAATATATCTTGTGCGGATATGGTTTTCTATTTCTTTGATACCTCTATGGTTGATTTTCTCTTCGCAATAGTTAATTACTATGTCTTTTCGCCTTTTCTTCCGACTTAACACCCTCTCGTAACTAGTTGCATTTCGCGTAATCATTCACCGAATTTTTTAATGTTTCCCGGATAGTGTTACTAACGCAAATGTAAAGCTCTTCATCTTCTTAGAATATGGCATATTTTGTCTCTGTTTTAATATATTCTTTAAAGTAATTTATAACATCATTACTTAAATTGTTTTTCTCTAGTTGAACGTGTATACTTCTTTTATTCGGAAATGCTTGCTCTGTCAATGGTCTTGCAGGATGGAAGTTAACTGTGTTGAGAATAACTTGATTATTATAAAAGTTTAAAGGTCGTTCGCTTATAGGCATCCCTAAGATTTTTGGATTTTGGATTTTTCTCTACCGTGTTGGAAATAAAGTGTTTTATGTTGTTGCGTGCAAATTTTGTGAATTAAAAATGCCGATGATGTCTTCTGAAGATAGCTGCAGCAGTAAACAAGAATTGGGAAGATCATTTTTTCGATTCTCCAAATGGAAAGCTGGGTAAGATAGTTTACAACTACTTTGTTTAGTAATTTATACTCAAAAATTCGGTCTCGATAAAATTTAAATAAAAAAAATGTAATGTTGGCAATTATTTACTTACGGCTTCTCGCCGATTTTTTTGATTTTTAGTACAATGGTAGTTTCTGAGGCCCTATTACGACTCGGAAATCAATTTTATTGGGCGGCGTTAAGTTATTCACTATTAAATTTTAATTTATAATAATATAATATTACTTTTCTAGAATTCTGTTTAATTTTAGACAAAATAGTAAGTACCTATAATAATTAAACTCCATTAGGTTTCAAAAATCTTTACTTTTACAAGTAAAGAGAGGGACTACCCCACATTTTTTTCGTCAAATGAATGTAGTCCAAAGAAAGGATAATAATCCTTATCTAATGTTTTTTTTAATGAAAGTCTTCTAGTTACCGCAATCTATATTTATAAGCTTAAAATGGGGATGTCTACGCTTGGATTGTATAAGGGTTTTAATTAAGTTATTGTAAAAAAAAACGAAATCTTAGAAAAGGTGGAGAAGAGAGGTTATAAAGTAAAGTTAAAAGATGAATAACCTAACGAAAAAACTGCTACCAAAAATCATTAAAATCGGCGAAAATAAGTAAGTAAATAATTACCAATTTATTATTTTTTTAGACGTGAAAATTGGAGACTCACATTAGGTGGGTACCTCTAAATAAGCCAAGTTAACCCTGGAACACCTTAATGGTAAAATAAAAATTTGTACACTTTCCTGAGGGGAATTATATGGAACATAATTTAAAAACTCACCTACAACATAATGCTGTTCCATCATTGAATTTGTTGAAAAATAGTAAATCTGTGTCTTTCTGCTTTATAAAAGCCTGTACCTTTTTAATGTAGATAGGTGAATCTTTATATATATAATTAAAATTTAATTCATATTTTGGGAGATATTTAAGACCGTAAAGATGCTTGTACAGCCTACAAAGATGCTTCTATTCAACCAGAAAAATGTAAACATTATTAAAATATATGTACATATAAATATAAAAATTGTAAAGAATTAAAAAACCCCTAAAGATGATCACTGCATCCCCTGAACAATAAACGTATACGATTTTCTAATATTCTTCAAATATTTTAGATGTGAGCAACAAAAACGTTTCTCTTAAAACAGAAGATACACAAGGTATGTAAAAATAAAATATTTGAACGCATGTATATTTTAATTTTGTAATTGCCTTTAGTTGTTGTCAAAGGCTACAAAGATTTTTCTCTTTAAACATATAATTTTGCAAGAGGTATGTATACATCATTACAATCTGGGTACTTACTTAAATTACCATCATTATATTTATTTTCCAATTTAGTGGTTGTCAAAACGGACAGCAAAAAAAAATGCTATTTAGATACTTTTTTATGAACATAAAAGGAAAAAAGAACATAGACTTTGTTCCAAATTAACTAACGAACATCTATTTCCTGGTAACTTTCAAAATGTTAAGGTGAAAAAATTTTTACTCATTATGTTGCAGCTGCCCGTCATATCTATACAGATTTTAAGATTTTGCGGCTACATGCAAGTGTTACTGCAAAATTCATTAAAACAATAAGTAACTTGTTCGATTTACTGAATTCCTATTATTCATATAATTTTAAAGCTTTTATGAGAGCGGAAAAACAATTTCAATTTCTAGGAAAAATCGAATCTATATTTGATAATTTATAGGTTATAAAAATGGTTAAAGTAAAGGAACAAGAAAATTATGTTGAAAAATGTTTAAATAATTAAATACATTTTATAT
The DNA here is from genome assembly GCA_030620095.1 of Kuschelorhynchus macadamiae. Taxonomy (NCBI): domain Eukaryota; kingdom Metazoa; phylum Arthropoda; class Insecta; order Coleoptera; family Curculionidae; genus Kuschelorhynchus; species Kuschelorhynchus macadamiae. The sequence continues at coordinate 82,182 of JAUTXW010003136.1, read as the reverse complement.
TTATGGAGGAAAATTAACGGTACATTCCATTAAAACTTTGTGGGAAACCTTAAAATCCAGAAGGTACACCTTTTTACTTATGAAAAACTTGACTCAGGACTGTATTGAAAACTTTGTTGGCTAAATTAGAAATTGTTGTGGCAACGCTAGAAATCCAACGATAATATAGTTTTATAGGGCGTTTAAAAATTGATTTGCCTTTAAACACTTTTATCAAACTGACGGTGCAAACTGTATAGATGATATTAATGAAGTTTTAATAAATGTAACATGTAAGTTATTAGAAAACTGTAAAAATAAGGAACCAACATGTTGCTAGCTATCTGCTTAAAAAAAGTTAGTTGCAACATTCATGTGACGTATGTTTAAACTATAATGAAGTGAACCAACAGTACTCTATCCGTCGATTCTGGCTCCAAACAATTTGGTTGTTTAAATATAATATTGTATAGTTTAAACTAAATTTAGAAAAGATTTTTGTTGATCATTTTAATAGAATAGCATGCCGAAATCATATCGGAAAGAAATTAAAAGATTTGTTAAAAAATATTACTTTTACACATCCATGTACAAAATCTCCTTGTGAATATTTTGTATATCTTTATATTAGAACGCAAATATAGCTTATGATAAAATTTGCTAACAGCGATAATAAAGATCATATAAGAGAAAAAAAAAGCCAAATATAAAATTAACAATATTAAAAAAATATTCATATATTGTTGGCCGCCCTATTGTGTTTTACTTTGTAATCCTTGTTCTATTTTCTCTATAGTTTATTTAATACTAAGAAAATTTATTGTGTCTGTATTTAAAAAAAAAAACAGTTTTTTTAACCAAGTTTTTTCATTTTATATTTTTAAACCCGAATAAATACACAGTTTTGATTTTTTAAATATTTTTTTAATTTTTGTTTTATTATTATTTATATTTTATGGTAAGTAATGTGAATGTCGCCTTACAAAATATTCCTGTAACTGCGCTCGATGGCTTGTCGCACTGAATGTGATGTAGAAATAAACTGGTACAACTGTGGTAGGAGTTTAAGATGGCATTAACACAAAAAAATCTTATTAATCAATTGACCTTTAATTTTGGTATTGGTAAAAATATCAATAAGTACTAGTCGGTAACAGAGAACCCAGACAATAGTATCGCACAATGCCAGGACAGTTGATCTTCCCTCTGACTTGAACGGACCGTAACATCCTATTATAGACCGATGCCAAATTCGACCCAAACTTTGTATAAATGGAATACCCCCTTAACTTTTTAAATTAGGGATTTAAAAAATGTTTCAATCCAAGTTACAGAGGGAAGCCTGAATTTTTTAGGTTTGTAATTTATTTCTATATAGAGTATAGCAAAAGTGCGTTGCAAACCAAGGTTACATTTTTTTAAACGGAACACCTAGTTTATTTCTAAATTTTTTTATTCTATTGTCAAATCTATACTTTTCCATGAGTTATGCTAATATCTAAATTATTATTATTATATTACTTCACCATGTTGTCTCACAGTATTCCTGTGGTTGTATTTTATACTGACGGGACTATACCAAGTCAGTACAAAAAAGCAACTATTGTGTATTATGAAATGATCTGACGATGCTACATGTTTTCAAAATGACCGATTTCTGGACGTTCCCGTGAATGTCTTTACTAAGTCCTAATTGAGCCAAATGCGGTGTAAACGTTGTTACGTTTTTTACTGATATGACGAGAGGAACAATGATGGCTTTTCCCTGTTTCCACAGCCTTTTTATTTCCATCACTAAGTCGGTGTATTTGGCGATCTTCTTACTGTATTGGGGACAGCCATGTCAATTAAATAAGAGAACCTTTCTTGTTTGGATTGAATGGTGATATCAGGTACGTTTACGTTTATGTGATCGATTTATTATTATTATTATCGAAATTGACAATCAATTTCTTAACAAATGTTGGGTTCCAAGCCCAACCCGAATGCATGCATCAAAAGGACCGGGCAGGTTTCTATTAGCTCTATGTGTTGTCCTGTAAGGATTTTCTCACTGTGCGGCAAGTACTGAGCCGGACTGCCTTCTGGATGTCGATGAAGGTGTTAGTATGCACTCTTATAATTTTCAGGTTCTCTTCAAGCGTTTTTGGAACTAGTCCAGTTCATGATACGATGATCGGTATCAGATGAACCTTATTCAGTTGCTACATCTGCTGTATCTCGATGACCATCTCCGCATATTGTTGGGTACAGCGACATCTACCAAATAAACTGTCTTTGTTTTCTCATTCAACAGTACCACATCAGGCCGAATACTCGTTACCCGTCTGTCGGTGATAATTGCCCGGTTGTAGTACAGTTTGGAGGCATTATTTTCCAGCACTGCACTTGGTTTGAATATATAATAGGGCACAAAGGTGTTTAGGTAATTACCATGGTAAATTTAGGTTAGTTTAGGTTAGTGAACTTAGTGAAAAATACTTTCACTACACAAAATGTGGAGTTAAAATAAAGCATATTCTGCCTTCTTTTAACACCATTGTTGTCCCCAGATTATTTCCCTGTATTTTCCTATAATTAACTCGATAACTAACGAATCCTAGCTAAATAGCCAGAAAATTAAAATTTAAAGTATAATTTAAATTAATAGCATAACCTTAATATAATGTTAATTTTCTCAATTTTACCTCCAAAATTACATAAAATGATATTATTTCAAATCAACAGAAAAAACTCACAAACGCGGTGTATTTAACAACAGCGCAGGGGCGTTTTCTACGGGCCTCTACTTATTTATCGCACAAAATTAGTACATTTCTTTTTAATTTTTAGCAAATATTTTAGTAAAGCAGTATAGTTACCTTTAATAATTAATTTTAGCAAACATTTTTTAAGTTTAGTTGAATGTACCATGTGTTTATTGAAATCTAATATTTAATTTAGGAACATTTACAAAAAGATTTTACTAAATTATATAATAAATGGCATTTTCTAATTTATTTTTTAACCGTTAACATATAGTTTTATAAAAACCTAGTTTTACGAATTTGTATAGTTATGTTAATTATAATTTTTTATAAGAAGATTTTACTAAAAATAATGGTTAGTAGGTAGCAAAGTATTTTATATTTAGTTCCATATTTTGTTGAAAAGATACATATACAAATTTTACTAAATTATTTCGATTACAATATACTACATAATTTTTTTGTGTAGGTTATGACTGTCAATATGGTGATAGATACGATTTGCAATTCATCCTGTTAGGTTTTTGTACATGGAGGGCAAGCAGGTGATGAGCCCGTACCGGGACGGGTCTTCTGTCTTATTGCTTTTGGGAAGCATAGTTGTAGTGCCCAGCATGAGAATTGCAGGCGTTGTCTCCGGACGATGCATTATTTTGGTAAAATGATGGGTCATAGCATCATGGAAGACCTCAAATTTCTTATACCAGCAATTGTGAATATGGTCCAGTCCTGGTGACTTCCAGTTGCTCGTTCCCTTAATAAAGCTGCTAACTTTCTCCTTGCTGATAGAGTCAAATTCTATTTGTGGGGTTTGAATTTAGTCACGTTGAGATTGTGTCCATGTAGCATTTCGATTATGCTCTTTTGGTTTTTCCCAGATGTTTGACCAATTCTCGATAAAAAGCTCTTTGCTCGATAACATCTTCTCAGTATTGGTTTGATCTTGGATGTTATTGATATCTCGATAGAACTGTCTTTGGTTGGTTAAAAAGCCAATTCTGTCGTTTTCTCTTTAAGCATTTGTTGTATCCTGCTACTCATCTAGTTTTTATTTATGGTTGAGATCGGTGGGTTTAGTGTCTATCTTTTTAAACATCTTCTTCTAATTATTATTATTATTATTATTATTAAATAACTGATATTTGAAACTGGTAATTTTTGCTATTTTAACGCCGTGTTGGATCTAAATGGTTTAATATAGAGCACAATGATTTGCACTTTCCTTCTATTTTTAGAAACTAATATCAACTTTCGGTTAAACCAAAATTTGGTCTTAGTGTCACTTATTGATACCAATGTATCAAAATTAGCAGTTTCAGTCAGACCGGAAGTTAACATCAGGTGACAAATCTTTTAAAACTAAGATAAAAAAAATGAAAATTATTTTGTTGCAAGTATAGACGGTTAGTTTCTACAGGTCATTGGAATAGCCAATATAGCATTTTCAGATAATAATTATTTCGAAACAAACAAATTTAGAGATATAGTAGGTATTTTACATAAAAATGTCTAGAATGTATAGTACAATTCAAAAATGTAAAAATAAACTAGGAATCCAATTAAAAAATATATATAACCTTGGTTCGCAATGCACTTTTGTTACACCCTGTATAGGAATAAATTACATCTTTAAAGAATAAGCTCCTATCTATAGCTTCTAAATAAAACATTTTTTTCTAAATGCAATATTTAAGAAGTTAAGGGTGGGCTCCACTTATATCCAATCAACCTGCACTTTTGACCCCACAATATTTCCTTCAGGCGGTGGTTCAAAAAATAATGTGAAAAATGGAAAAAAGTAAACATTATATTCTTTTTGTTTAATAGTCAGAATCAACAGAAGGCACTAAAAGCATTCAAAACTTTACGCGGCCCCCTAAATATAAAATTTAAGCACAAGCAGTCGGATTTTATGCAATAACTCGTTTTCTGTTTGTTTTTCGATAAATATGATGCTCGTACATAAAAAAAACCGGTAAATTCCTCCTTATCTAAAACTTCTCTCGTACATAATTCAAAAACTTACAATACACAACCTATATATGCGTTTATTTATTTGGTAGTAACTATCACCGTAATGGATTTATAAAAAAAAATATCAGTTTATCCCATAAACATAAGCAAGAGGAGACATAATCTTTCATTCATAAATGCCTCTTTGAGTGAAAATTTAAATTTTAAATTAAATTCAACCTCAACATGTTTTGTATTAAAATGCTTATATTTATTTAATAGTACTACCATTGATTGAAGGAAAAAGGAAGATGCGCAACCTTATGGGCGAATTCGTGGCAGTGCTGATTTCATTCCACTGCTGTACAGTGGAGCCGCTGTACGGCAAACGCATAAATCACCCATTCGCAGTCGTTCGGTTCTCGCTGTGATGACCGTCAGCTGCGGCGTTGATCGGGAAACGATGAGATTCGTGGAAGACGGTGCCGCGCAATATTATTATGGTTTATTGATCACCCAACGTTATTATTTAATCCAACAAAAATTCTATCGCTTTAGCCGTTAACAGGGCCGTAGCAATTATAGGTCTTGACAATAAGAAAAAAACTTTGTGTTATTTTATGATTACAAAATAAAGGAGATTATTGTGGATATACGACTAAATCTAAATTTTAATTTACAAATTATTGTTACTTAACTATTTTTAAGATAAAATTTACTGTTTACATTATTCTGAACTAGTAAATGTACAGGGTGTCCCAAAATTGAGCGATTTTCCAAAGTTTCTGACAAATAAAACCCGTCATCAATGCTAATTTATGATGAGGACCGAAACATCGGGTAAAAAATCTAATCACGTCATATTGTCGGGAAAAAAATGGCATTCCGGAGTAGAACAAAAAAGTGAAATATTTTTGAATTAGGTACCTCTTTTTTGATTCTAATAAAAGAGGTATAGAGAAATAAATTTTACATTTCCATTACCACATTTTTGGCTTCAAGTTAACGTAGATAAATTAATTTTTGACTCGACGCGGGCTTTCCTTTCCTTGGCAATTATTATTAACCAGCATTGATGATGTTTTTTAGGCCGAAATATCAGAAAAATGTTAAATGTGATACGCTGTTGGATTTAGAATTAAAGTTACTGTTTATTAAGAAGAACATACAATTTTTGACTAATTAAAAAGCAAAGTGTATGATGAACGTTCGGGGACGAATCATCGAATCGTAAACGTAAAATTAAATAACATATTTTAGTAGAGGGAATATGGTAGCTGTGATGATTTTGACATTTATCTGAAAATATCTTTTTAAAAAAACTTGGTAATAAATTAAAACGATTTTCAAATATTTCTTCAAAATATCCTCAATTTCAAAACGGCATTTGATTGAGCACAAAACTGGGCAACTTTGACACAATTTAAACTTTTCTATATCTCGTATAGCTTCTCCTAATGGTCACCCTAGAAATTGTAATACCCTGTACAGGGTGTCCGGATTTGGTTGCAAAAGCAGGGTATCTCGCTTATTTTTAGAGATAGAACCTTGCGGTTTTCATGAACCTGAGCTAATTTTTTGTGAAACTCATGAAGCCGTAAACAAAATTTTCATAGCCTTCTTCGTTTATTAGATACAGGGCGAAATAGAAAATTTTGCATTTTGGGACCCCCCTCGTATCTCGGTTATCCTTTAACTTAACGCAAAGGGAAAAATTGCTGCTTATGCAGTTTTTTACGCTGCATCCAGTGACGTAGTCATATTTTTCATTTGAGTTGTTATTTTTTAGATATGACTCAAAGTTGTGTTTTTTTAAATGGGACACCCTGTATATTTGTCTAGAAATTGATTTGTCCTTTTAAAAGCTTCTTAAAAATATATAATAGTATGGGTCTATTTTAAAAAACAACAACAAAAATCCTAATTTTTATAATTATCATCCCAAATTTTGCAGTAGGCCATGCAAAACAATGCTGCCTTTTATTTAAAGTCGTTAACAATATCTACATCCTAACAATAAATCAAAATAAATATATAATTAAATCTATTTATCAAAATATGTATTGCTAATTTCGCACCAAAAAAAGTACCACCTACCTAGATTTATGTAACACAAGAACAAAACAGTAATACATTATTATGTAACAAGCCTTTCAGCAAAAATCAACTGTCGAATAAGAACAGTAACCAAGGAAATCAAAAGAACTGTTCAAACTGATTTCCATTTTGTTCTATGCATGCTTCGCACAATTTTCGTATTCGTTTTAGGGAATTAAGCAAAATAACGGGATGATTTTGTAAATAGTGAAACTTTTCTCTTATTGCATTTCCTAAATCTTGGACATTATCATAGTGGTCTTTGTAAATTCTATTTTCCAGATATCCCCATAGAAAGAAATCTAAAATCGACAAATCTGGGGACCTAGGGGCCATCTTATAGGTCCATTTGTTCCGATCCATTGATTGGTAAAATTATTGTCCAGAAATAATCTCGTGATACCAGAATTGTGTGCAGGAGCACCGTCCTGTTGAAAATAAATTTCGTTAATTTGCGCTAGAGGAACATCGTCAAGTAATTCAGGTATAGCTGCCTCTAAAATTTCTATATAGCGATTGGCTGTTAGATTTCCCTCAAATATATAAAATTTTATATGTGTTCTTAATATGAAGCAGGACACATTTAGACCAAACCTGCCCTGCTGTCTTCTGGGAAATATTTGGTGTTGATTTTCCTGGGACCAGAATCTACTATTGTGCCTATTGAGTATACCAGAATTACTGAAATGTGCTTCCTCTGACCATATAACCCTCCCTTCAAAATCTCTAACCATATCGCATCTTTCTCGAAACCAATTGCAGAAGACTACCCGACGCTCTGCATCCCCTGGCTGTAAGTGCTGCACGAGCCTAAATTTGTATGGGTGGTATTTGTGCTTTTTTAGAATTTCTTGAACTCTAGTTTTTGGAATCCCTATGCTCTTTTCACTGGCCCTACATGAGTTTGTAGGGTAAGCTTCTGCATTAGCTAAAACCGTAATTTCCTCAGCTTCCCGATTTTCTTTATTATATGTTTTCGTACGAGGTTTGATAAATGATCCGTGATTAAGTAAATTCTTTTTTATCCGATAAAAAGTGGATATATTAGGTTGACTCCTTTCTGGATATCTAAATAAAAATTAAGCAATAGCATTTCAACATACCTAAAAATTAACTATTTACCTGTTAAAATACATCTCAGAAGCCGCTTCAACATTTTCATTACTTAATATAAAACAAGCTAACATATCGTACTTTTCATAATGTTCGAAAGTTTAGTTTTCTTCCATAATAATACAAATATATTTTTACACAATAAATAAATACAAAAAACTAGCGCTATATTTTATATACGCGTACAAAATTGGGAAATGTCATTTGCTTCCAAGAAAACAAAAGAAAACGGCATCGTTTTGCATGGCCTACTACAAAATTTGGGATGATAATTATAAAAAATAGGATTTTTGTTATTGTTTATTAAAATAGACCCATACTATTATATATTTTTAAGAAGCTTTTAAAAGGACAAATCAATTTCTGGACAAATATATAGGGTGTCCCATTTAAAAAAACACAACTTTGGCTCATATCTAAAAAATAACAACTCAAATGAAAAATATGACTACGCCACTGGATCCAGCGTAAAAAACTGCATAAGCAGCAATTTTTCCCTTCGGGTTAAGTTAAAGGATAACTAGTAAAATAGTGGTATTAATTCAAGATGACGGAACAAAATGGCGGCCAAATAAAATATATGAAAAAATCATCCTCTCAGGTTTTGCACATCTTTACGTTTAGCATCGCTAGATGCCAAAAAATATGTTTTATCAATTCTGTCTGTCAGTTCGCGGCATAGCTTAAAGACTACGTACCCGACTTGCTTCAAATTTTGGTAAAAAATTAAGGGTCTTATGGGTATGACTTGCTAATATTTTGGTAAAAATCCAAAATGGCGGCCTAATGAAATGTTAAAAAAATGATTTTGAAAAAACTGCTTATTCAATTTATTTCAAATTTTGTATAAACATCAAGTATTACGTTGGAATTAACTGATAAAATGTTATAAATAAATTAAATTATTTAAAACTGCAGCCAGAAAAAACTACTTAATGGATTGATTTCAAGTTGTGTGCCATAATTAATTGTGGTATAGGGCTCAACTAGAGTGACTTTATACAGAGACAGTGGCGACAATAGGGTAACCAATTTTTGATTGGTTCTCCGCGTCACGTGGTCCTGGCGGCCATATTGCTGCAAAAATCGATTTGTTTACTTTTTGCCTAAATGGGTTTCTTATGAGGTTTTTTGTTTTAGTGTATTATTTTATTAGTTTTTGTGATTATTAAAACGAATATCGATAGAAACAATAAGTTCTAAGCCCGTGGCCATATGAATAAATGTGTTTAAGCCTGGTTCACCTGCTTTTCGCTTGTAATCAGTGTTTGTGATAAATTTGTAAATGAAAGATTGCAAATTTTAGTATTGTCTAGAACAGTATTTGAAAAAAGTGTTTTCGGAACCCATATTTAAGGTATGTTCAATTTAAACATAGATTTAGTTATGCCAAGATAAGAGATTTTCCTTAAGCTGAAGAAATAGGGAACAAAAATCATAACCTAATTTAATAGTTTACTCTAAGAAAAGTAAAATTCTGCACATTATGACATTATTATGTTTTGGTTTTAGTTTACTGTAAAAGCCAATTTTTTGTATGTCTAGTATGTTTTACTTCAGTCAGCACCCCAATTTGAGGTAGAAGCATTCAAAGATAACTTAAAACATACAGATACTTGGTCTTTTTTAATAAAAAAAAAGTGTTTAATTTAATAAAAATGACATACTTTTATTTCTTTTTTTTTATGTAGGCAGAATTTTTTTATATCCAAGGACATCGTGTGTTTTCTACCCAAAACCTAAGTTAAAATTAAAGTTGTTTTAGAAGTATATTATAATTCCTCATATGTATTTTCCCAAAAGCAGCATAGTTATACCTACTGTTTGTTTTTTAGAGTTAACTAACACATTAAAAATGCCTGGTTGTGCAGCAGTAAACTGCAGTAATTCTGCAAAAAAAGGATTTTTAATGAAACGCTTTCCAAGAGACCAAGCGAGGAGGAAAGAATGGACCATTAGAATGAGAAGAGACAAATGGACACCAACGGATTATTCATATCTATGTGAGGTATGTTTTTTCACATAGTTATGTAAATGGGAATTTTTTATTTTGATTCTTCCTTGACCAATTTAATTTGTTTTAAGGTTCACTTCGCTCCTGATATGTGGGAGAAGCCACGTGTAGATGGTAAAAGAATTTTGAAGGCCAATGCTGTACCTACAGTATTTTTTTATTTATTTTCTACATTATAAATTATTCCACATTCTAATAACTCTTAACATATTTTAGACAAAAAAGTTAATCTTAAATCACTAGTTGGTTGGTTTTTAATATGCAATAAGTTTACTCCAACAATAATAATAAAAATAACAATAATAAATAAAGAAATTGAATGATTAAGAGTATAGGGGAATTGTTTCAAAAATAATAATAATAATCATCAAATACATTGGGAATTAAATGAGATGGGCAATTTTTTGGAAATGCACTATGTAGTTTTGTAACATTAAAAATATTTTCTCCTTTTAGGTGAAGTGGCAGATTTGGACGAGGACCTCCCAAAGTCAGTTGTAGATTTTGGAGATCTCCCAGCAAGTCAGCAGTCATTGTCTTCAAACACTACTGTAAGTGAAGTGGAGGCTGGAATTTCACCACCTTTGCCTCTAGAAATACCTAATAAACAGATGCTAGAGTTGCAGATGAAACTAAAACGATACGAAAAGCTGTATGTGAAGGAGAAACGTAAGTCAGTGCATTACAAGAAGGTACTAAGGAATACAAGAAAAAAGCTGAAGAAAGTAGAAACAGAATCGAATGTTCCTCATTGTGAATTGCTAGATGAGCTCTTTAACAAAGACCAAATATGTGCTTTAAAAAAGAAGAGACTAATGAAAAGTACTAAATTTATGAAGTGGAGAAAAGATACTGTTACAAAGTGTTTGAGATTAAAATTTAGTTGTGGTAGTAATGGTTACACTGAGTTATTAAGACAAGGATATCCTTTACCTTCGATAAGAACACTTCAGAGAAGACTTCAAACTTTAAAGTTTGATTTAGGTGTTCTGCATGAAGTTTTTTTATTTTTAAAATTAAAAGTAGATTCTTTTTCACCATATGAGAAAGATTGTGCCTTATTACTCCAGGGAAAACCTATGATACATCCTTAAATAAATACTTCGGAGAAGTTACACTTCCTGAGCATTCAGGTCTAGCTACACATGTTTTAGAATTTATGCTGGCTGGTATTAATAGCCGGTGGAAACAAGTTGTAGCATATTACTTTACCAGTGACTCTGTAAATGGAGCTGTATTTAAGAGTATAATAATTAATTTATTTGAAAAAGCTGACGAACTTGAACTAAATATTTTAAGTATTACTTCAGACATGGGTCCTTGTAACCAAGCTTTATGGCGAGAATGGGACATTAGAGCAGGTAAATATTCCACAATTAAATGTCATATTGAACATCCATTAAATCCATATAAGAATGTATATGTTTTCGCAGATGTGCCTCATTTATTCAAAAATATTAAATCAATGCTGATAACCAATAAAATTATAGAGATACCTAATAATATTGTAGAAAAGTATGGATTACCTACCAACAAAATTATGTCCAGCTACATCTTAGAGGTAATAGAACATCAAAAAGATCATTTTTTTAAACTCGCTCCAAAATTGTCAGAAGAAGATTTGGTACCATCACATTTCTCAAAAATGAAAGTGTCGACTTCAACAAATGTTGTAAGCCACTGTGTAAGCAGCGCTCTTAAGTTTCTCGCTGAAGAGCTTAACAGGCCAGAATATTTGACCACAGCATGGTTTTTGGATCAAGTGGAAAAATGGTTTTATTTGATGACTTCGAGACATCCATCTTGTGCACTGAGCAAATTAAACAAACAAGTCTATGATACAAGTATTCAATTTTTGCAAGAATTCATTAACATATTTACAAATATCGAAGTAGGTGATAAAAAAAGTTGGAAACCATGCCAAACCGGTGTTCTTATTTCTACCCAATCCATGTTACAACTCCAGTCTGATTTATTAGAAAAAAAAAGGATATCAGTTCATTTTAACAAGCCGATTTTCTCAAGATTGCCTTGAAAATTTATTTTGTGTAATGCGAAGCAAGTAGTTAATACCTAATGCAGTACAAGTTAAAAATAACCTAAAACTAATCTGTGTATCACAGTACTTAAAGGACACTAGTTCCAGCAGCTATAATGAAGATGATCGCGAATTTATATCAGGATTTTTAGATTGTTTGGAGGGTCAAACAACAGTATATGATGAAGTCATTCTTCCCGATGAAATTGAAACTCCAGTATTTAATTTAAATTTTAGTGAGTTAAATTCTCTGTATAATATATCTGGTTATATTTTGAAAAGTATTGTTAAAACTTCAAAAACATGTGCAAATTGTGTAAGTGCCGCAGGATCAAAAAACCCTATTTACAAAAAATTTACCAAATTTAGTTTAATTAAGAGATTTAAGGAACAATCTTTATTTTTTACAACAGAACTAGTTTTTTATTTTTTTCTAGAGATGGAATGTCTTTTTAGAAAATATTTTGATGTTATCTCGCAACAAAATATTAATTTCAAAAATTTTTATTACACAAAATTAATGGATTTAGATTTAGATTTACCAAATTGTCACAATCTTAAAAGAAAGATTATAAAAAGATTTATTGTATTTAGACTAAAGATTAATTCAAAGAAATATAAAAAATCCTCAAAAAAACATAGCAGTAAGTCGGTGGCTGGTAACTTATTGTAATGTGCATAAACTATTTTTTTACAATGTTAGATTTAACTGATATATTTTTTGAATGTTAACGATAAATATTAATACAATCATTTTTATTATAAAAATTTGTCAACTTTCGATTTAGATTTACCAGGTCGTCACATACTTAAACATAGTCATCAGACCCATAACATCAAGACAAGGTTTAAAAATCATTTTCATAGTCCTCTGATTAAAATGACAGGTGCTTCTATGTGATGAGTGAAAATCATTACAGTGGATTGCCAGACAATGTGAAATACATAAATTCTAAGGTTTAAATAAGTCATAGGTTCTTTTTAATAAATCTATAAATTTTTAAAGTTGTATTAAGGCATTCTTCCGTTCCCTGTTATTTTGCTAGTAATCTGTAGTTTGGATTATCAGTGATAGTGCTTTGATCTGTTAAAACTATATAATGTATAAAATTAGCTCTGAGCACATAAGACTAGTATTAATACCTGTTAATGTTAATTAGTATTAGTGGATCATCTGTATAAAATTTTGTATATTTTTTATTTAATAAATATCTTTAAAAAGGTATAGTATTAAAATAAATATTTAAAATAATCACTATGCCTTTTATTGATCTTTAATATTTTCTAATTTTATTTTATTTACCTACATAATCAGTATTAAGGTCATTATTGAGTGTTGCTACTTGTGAGTAACTGATGCTTTTGTTACCTGCTTTGTTACTTGCCGCTTACAGTCTAGTACTACATTCAGAAGTGTATCCAACTTGTGACCTAGGTGACAAGGTGGATACGGTAGTACGGTACTTCTTATTAACTAAAACATCTATGTAGCTATCGACTTTTATTTATTACTCAAACTCAACATATTTATTTAGTTACTTTAACAGAAACAGACTATATACCTAAAACTATCTTAAGAGTCTAACAAATTTCTGACATAAGTAGGTATGATACAGCTTCTTGAAGCACCGTGAACTTGGTAAAGTCATTAGTATTGCTAATTATAAACCTATACATCCTGCAGACTCTCTCTTAGCGGTATCATCAGCTTGAAAATTAAATGTCAATTCAGGGTCAACGATTACACCTAGGTATTTATCTTAATACTCTGTTTTTCCAAAAATATAATTGGATTTGATTTTCCAGCTTACAAGAGACAACACATTTTACACAACACAATTTAAATGGCTCCTTTAAAACTTTTTTAAATCTAATTATGACACAACACCACCAAATTTAAACACTCAGTGTGGAAACTGGAAAGTGACTGATAACTAATATTTTGAAAGTGGTTTTATTTATTAAACTGAATTTATGCCACCAAAAACTTTTGCTTCCTTGCTCTGCCAAGTTGAAACTGAACTTAACTCAAGCTCTTTTTAAATTTAAGAACATGTGGCAATTTAACAATAACATAATTTGACGGTAGGGTAGCAAACTAGCAAAACTTTTCATAAACAAGCATTTTGCAATTCACACAGTATTTTCAATATTTGCAATAAAAATTGATACAATAATAACAATAACATGACACATAACCTCACATTTACAGGTGGCCCTGACAGAATTTGTCAGTGTAAAGGCGGGAAATTTAAATTTCGATTTTTTTTTGTGGGCCATATATCTCTTTCTAAACTAAAATTGATTAAAAATTTAATAATTAACCATTTAGCTGATCCAATTTTTTCATATTAATGTGTTAAACTTGATTAATTCAGTCATATTTTGCGAAAAACTATCGATAATATGTGTGCGCCCATTTAAACCTTCAGAAATTTAGCAGCAATATGGCGGATGGGCTCTATTGTCGCCACTGTCTCTGTATAAAGTCACTGTAGGCTCAACTAGTAAAATTCAAGATGGCGAAACAAAATTGCGGCCAAATAAATCTTTTGTAATCATGGAGAAGATCACCGTCTCAGGGTTTACATATCTTCACGTTTTAGCGTCTCTAGATGTCAAAAAAACATCTTTTATCAATTCCTTCGGTCTGAGTGTCAGTTCGCGACATAACTTAAATACTACTTACCCGATTGAGTTTAAATTTTGATAAAAAATTAAGGGTAATATGAGGATGGCCTGATAATATTATGATAAAAATCCTATATGGCAGAACAATGTTAAAAAAATTTTGTTAGGGTGGTGTTTTTTATAAACTGTCAATGTTTCGCAATTAATTGTTGCATCCTCAGGACACATATATAGATCTAATATAGGGCATGAAACACATATTATCAGAACTTTTACTCCGTTGTTCCGCATATATTTCCCAGATATTAAGTTTCTAAATGGTTTTCGTTAACAATCCTCTTGTTTTTATGTTAGAGTGGTGTATTATTTGGGATTAGGATCTAGTAAAAAAAAACAAAAGTCTATTTTTAAATAGTCGACGTTTCGCAACTGTATTGTTTCATCTTCAGGATACATATGTAGATTCTATATCCAGTATGAAACCCATATTATGTCTTTACGTATTCCGTTTGTCCGCAGATATTTCCCAGATATTAAGTTGCTAAATCGTTTTGGCTAACGATTCTCATGTTGTTATTTTACAGTAGTGTATTATTTGGAGTTAGGATCCAGTAAAATAAAAGACTTTTTTAATATGTCGACGTTTTGAAACTTTATTGTTGCATCCTCAGGACACATATAGATTATATATCCTGCATGAAACCCATATTTTCAGTCTTTGCCTACTACCTTGGACCGCAGATATTTCCTATATTAAGTTTCTAAATGGTCTTCGTTAACGATCCTCTTGTTTTTATGTTAGAGTGGTGTATTATTTGGGGTTAGAGCACAGTAAATAAGCAAATGTCTTTTTTTAAATTTTCGACGTTTCGCAACTTTATTGTTGCATCCTCAGGACACAAATTTTATATACTGCATGATACCCCTATTATCAGTCTATACCTACTCCGTTGGTTCGCAGATATTTCCCAGAATTAAATTTCTAAATGGTTTTCGTTAACGATCTTCTTGTTGTTATGTTATAGTGGTGTATTTTTTTGGGTTAGGAAATATCTGCGGACCAATGGATTAGGTAAAGACTAATATGGCTTTCATGCAGGATAGAAAATCTATGTGCCCTGAGGATGCAATAATAAATTTTTCGAAACGTTGTTTTTTAACTGGATCCTAACGCCAAATAATACACCACTCTAACATAACAACAAAGGGATCGTTAATGAAAACCATTCTGAAACTTAATATCTGCGGACCAACGGAGTAGGTAAAGATAATATGGGTTTCAGTTTAAGATGGCGAAACAAAAAAACCGGCAAATAAAATTTTTAAAAAATCAGCGTAAAACCTCTTGAGCATTTGATTTTAAATTTTGCAGAAAAATTAAATGTGAAAATGGGATACTTATTGAATTTATTTTAAATTATGCCCAAAAGTCAAATGTGGCATAGATAGAAAGGAAATGGTAAACATATTGGTGGGACTCCAATAGGAACAAAATGGCGCCCAATAAAAATGAAGAGAGAGTATATGTAACACATATATACAGTGACTCTGTACTGAACTAACTTGTATCGCACTTCACTTTTCCTAATAAAAGTAAAAATTCATAACGAGGGAAGTTCCGGGTAAAGGAATTTACCGTTTTTTTTTACATACTGCAAGTATGAAAAGTATGAAAGTTATATTTAGTTATTTAATTTTAAATTTTAACGCGCGCTATACATGCAGATTTTTAAATTTTAGTATATATTTTTGCTAACGTCATTTTGCTGCTATTACTTAAATAATTATGCGAAACGTCCAATTTTCTGCTTGAGACATTTTCTCTGTAAATATAGGAAAAAAATCCTTGTGATACTTTATGAATACAAAATAAAGCAGATTGTTTCAGGTCTACGTTAAAATTGAAATTTTAATTTACAAATTAATGTTACTTACCTTTTTTTTAAGACATAATTTATTTTTCACATTATTCTGAACTAATAAAGTTACAGGATGTCCCAATATTTCTGACTAATAAAATCCTTCATCAGTGCTAATTTATGATGAGGAACGAAACATCGGGTCAAAAATCTAATCACGTCATATTGTCGACGAAAATAAATGACAATGAGAATGGATTTTTAATTCCGAGTAGAACAAAAAAGTGAAATATTTTTGAATTAGGTACTTCTTTTCTGATTCTAATAAAAGAGGTAGAGACAAATAAATTTGACATTTCCATTATCACATTTTTGCCCACTTTAAGATGACGTAGATAATTGAATTCTTTACCTGACGCGGGCTTTCCGTTCCTCGGCAATCATTATTAACTAGCATTGATAATGGTTTTTTAGTCCGAAATATCGGAAAAATGTTAGGTGTGATATGCTGTTAGATTTAGAATTGAAATTGCTGTTTATTAAGAAGAACACAAAATGTTTGCCTATTTAAAAAGCAAAGTTTATGATGATCGTTCGGAGATTAATCGTCGCATCGTAAACTTAATAACGTATTTTGGTAGAGGGAAAAAGGTGGCTGTGATGATGTGACATTTATTTAAAAATATCTTTTTAAAAAACTCGGTAGAAAATTAAAAGGATTTTCAAAAATCTCTATTTTTCCGGATATCTATAAATATCCTCAATTTCAAATTTGGGCAATTTTTTACAGTTTACACTTTTCCATATCTCGTATAGCTTCTCCCTCCTAGAATTGGGATACCCCGTACACCATGTGAGCGATTCTCCCTTTTTTTTAATGAAAAATTAAAGAAAAATATTGTTCATAGAAGATTTTTATTTTTTTTTACAATGACTTATGGCATAGATAAGTAAAAGCAAAGTTGAAATAAAAAACTTTATTTCAAAATTTTCAAACAAAACGTGTACTTAAAAAATAATACATAATCAAAATAAAAGGTAAATAAATATGCAACGTTTGCATTAAAAAGAAAATGAAAATTTAGAAAAAAATAAAATAAACTTACATTTAACTACTAAATAAGTACTATCCATAAATATTGAAGACATACAATTTACGCAACTGGTGTTCTTTTTACTTCCCTCGTAAAAGGGAAGTATTGTAATTATGAATTATGTTTTAGTGTCCCTGGATGACGAAAAACATCTTTTCTCAATTCCATCGGCCTGTCTGTGTTTTTTTACCTACTAACATAAAAGTTATATTTAGTTATTTAATTTTAAATTTTAGCGCGCGCTATACCTGTAGATTTTTAAATATTAGCATAGTATATTTTTGTTAATGCCATTTTGCTGGTATTACTTAAATAATTATGCGAAATGTCCAAATTTCTGCTTAAGGCATTTTTTCCTTAAATTATTTTCGTGAATTAAAGACATGTTAACTAGCATATGACGCTAACGAAAGGGATATAAATAGGTAGGCACTTAGATCGCCTTATTTTTTTTTAATTTTAGAAACCACGTTTTTGCATTTTCGTTCAATTTTTGTCAACAGGGGCTTGAGAGATTTTTGTTTATAAATTATTTCCGATTTTTTGGATCACCCTGTATACATTTTTAAAAAATAAAATGAAATATACCTGATCAAGCGTTGTTTTGAAAAATTAACCGTTTTTAAATAAAAAATATTATATTATTCAAGGGGCGGTTTCATCCCCTTAAAATTTGATTTTTGAGCAGAAATACATTTTTAAAAAATAAAATGAAATATACCTGATCAAGCGTTGTTTTAAAAAATTAACCGTTTTTAAATAAAAAATATTATATTATTCAAGGGGCGCGGGCGGTTTCATCCCCTTAAAATTTGATTTTTGAGCAGAATCGTGATTAATCAGTGACCCAGTTTTTTGAAACACCCTGTATAAATTTTTAAGAAACTTTAAAATATGTTAAATAACCAAATAAAATACACGAGCTTAAGGGTTTTATTGAAAAACCAACCGTTTTTTTTTTAATAAAAAATATTGTAATATTTAAGGGGCAGTTTCACCGCCGAGTTTTGAAAAATTCCTTCTTATCCAACCTCTACATTCTACTACCAACCAAAATGCATGTTTTTTCGTCAAGCAGTTTGAGCAGAATCGTGATCAAACCGTGACCCGATTTTTTTGAAACACTCTGTATACAATACAAAAAATAGATGTGAAAGGTCTCGGTTACCAGACGATCATTTAAAAAAAATCATATAAATCGGTGCAGTACAACTCTGTTACGAACTTGCTGAAAACTTTAGCTCAGTGTTTTAAATATATGGATTTTACAACAAATATTAAAAAGCATTATCACGTTTTTTTTTTAATAGCAAACCATTGTTTTGTTGTTGTGCAAGCTTTGCTTGCCAATAGCTTTGCTCAGCTTCGGCTTGAGATGAGCAGCGGGACGATGTAGGACGTAGTAGATATTTGTTCGTAGTAAATGAGTAACAATTATCGTGGTTAATAACGTACTGATTTATTCTAAGATTTACATTCCATTTATACAACTATCAATTAAATAATGCGTGCGATCTCAATGATGCAAAATAGTAAAATTTAATAACATTATATTATGTATAGTCATCAGAACGTGCAAGGTTCAACTGACGTGACTGTAAGAAGGTCAGTGTAGACACTGTACATACCATCTAAGTAAATATTAAATATGCATAGAATTGTCTTATTAAATTATAGAAATTTTATGTGTAATTGTGAGAATTATACATTCTGCGGCCTGTCTCCGATGGATGAAGTGAGAGATCTTAACTCAAATTCCTCGTTTTGAGTGGTCCTGTGATCTGGTTTCCTGTTGCGTTTCTTCTGTTGATTCTGTGCTACAATGATTTTGGCTGTATACCATCCTGCAATTATAAGAATGGCTATGATAATTGTAGTGATGCTGCTAATTGCTATGGAATGATGGTGAATGTTTCGCCAAAGAATGTTCTGTAGTTGCTCTTGTTGGTGTTCTTGATCGTTTATCAATTCATGAAGGCTGTCTGTCAGTTCGAACACTGGCTCGGTTGGTAAAATGTCTAGTTGTTTCTGGTGGATCGCATTGCCTAATAAGTTGGGGACCGCTTTGGAATAACTATTTAACACTGGAACGGTGGTGCTTCGTTTAGGCGTGAGTATGTTTTGTTTTGTTTGAATTATACACTCTTGAGATATTTGAATTATCCCTGTTGCGTTTATTGCAACATCTTCCCGCGCACCATTGCAGATTACAGATATTACCGTTGGAGAGCTGGATATGAACATCCAAGTATTGGCTGCGCACAGCTGTTTCCATAGTATGTCTTTTATGCTGCTTTTTTCAATGGCGCAATGTCTTGGAGCGGCTCGTTCATATATTTCATCTATAATACATGAAGGATTTGTTTCTATGTTTCTGACTGAACTTGGTGAACAGATAAACTGATGTGGATCATTGGGGTATGGTTTAATGCATTGTTGTAAGTCGTTTTCATGAAGTTGGAAGTACAGTTGCGTGTCGTAGTCGACGGCTATGTAGTCATTAGTGACGTGGAGGTTCCAATACGATCCGTTTTCGATTTTCACCGGAACTGGCGTTGCTTTTAGAAGTCCAAACTTGGCAACATCTGCTATTGGAAAGTACCCATACACTTGGAAACTTGTCTTATTAGCTGTCTGCTTCGTGGATAACATTGTCAGTACAATCCTTAAGTTATTCGGAAATTTTTTATTTGTTTCTTTTATGATATTGTTGATATATGATGGTGATACTAGTTCGTATATTGTGCCCCTATTGAAGCGGATGTTCAATAGTTTGTCATAGTATTCATTTATTTCGCTGATGAAGTTTTGTGCTACTTGGTAGGTGCTTAGCAGTTGAATATTTAGGGCATTGGTGTCTATTTGCTTGTACCAAGTCTGCATGTTGTTGATTGCTTCTAGTCCTTGGTGGAGTTTTTCTTGAAAATGTTTAAGTCTATTGGTGATCCTCGATTCTGTCTCATTGAACTCCGTGAGCGCGGACACCATAAATTTAGTTTGGTGATTGGACGCTCGAATCAATTGCTCTTGATTTTTGTTGAGCGAGTCGATATCTTGATACACTTCATCGTTGACTCCAAATACAGTTGTTAAAAATTTTCCAAGATAGCCTCTTTTCCGTCTTGTATGATGGACATCGTTAAGATTCATCAGCATCCACTGGGTATGATTTTTTAACTCTTCCAAATGATGGGTTAGGGCTTCACATCTGGCGTCATTTGTAAGCTTTTTTGATTTATCACATAGGTCTCTAAATTGAGAAGCTACGTTGATTACTGCCTTCACATGATTTTCACTCCTGTTTCTGGAATGTGCTATTTCTATTCTAAAGACTCCTTTGTCAATTTGAGTTGTCCCTAGATGTTCTATGTAAAGGCCATGTTGGGGTTGGTGAATTTTGTAAGAGTTTTCTGCTGTCGTTGCAGAAATTAGCAAGAATAGAATTGTCAAAACATAAAGAAGTGCTGATTTTGAAGTTGTATGCTTCAGTCTTTTCTCTTTTGTGGTTCTTTCTTCTTTCTGTGCAACATGACTATTGATTTCTATTGTGGGCTGGGTAGCGGCTTGTGTATCTTGGTCTGTAGGCAAAGGAATTAACTTGTGAATTGGTCTCTTTTGAGTGACACCTCCTGGCCTTTTTATTGTTACGACTCGAACTGCTCCATCTTGACCTGGATGAATTTCCATTATTCTCGCCAAAGGCCATGTGTTCGGATTTATATTTTCTTCTTTAATTAGAACCATTGTGCCCAATGGCAAATTTTCAATAGGCTGGTTCCACTTATATCGTTGTTGAAGTCTGGAAAGATACTCAGTAGTCCAGGCTTCCCAGAAGTCTTTCTTCATTTTTTGAACGAGTCTCCACCTTTGCGACAGATTACAGTTCGGGAAGGATTTAAATTTGGGGGGAGCTAATAATTCTCTCCCTATTAAGAAATGTCCAGGGGTCAATGTATTGGTGTCATCAATATCTTCCGTTAGGGGGCAAAGCGGTCTCGAATTTAAACACGTTTCAATTTGGTGACTCGCTTTAGATGATGTTTCATGGATTTGACACCTGCTTCCCAGATTCCTCCAAAATGTGGGGCTGCGGGTGGGATGAAGTGCCATTGTGTTCCTGAGCTGATAATTGCATTTTGCAGGTGAGGCTCTTCGATAATTTCCTTTACTTCTGCTTCAAATTGTTTTGATGCTCCCAAAAATGTAGTGCCGTTGTCACTATACATATTTTCACAATGACCTCTTCTTGCAGTGAACCGTCTGAATGCAGCTAAAAATGCTTCGGTTGACATATCGCTGACCACTTCTAAATGAATCGCTTTGGTGGCAAGGCACACGAATACTGAAATGTAGCCCTTGTACGACTTATGTCCTCTCCCTTTGGTGGTTCTAATTTGAATTGGACCAGCATAGTCCACCCCTGAGTTTGTGAATGGTGGTGCTGGAGTTACTCTTGGTTTCGGGAGTTGTCCCATAAATTGTTCTGCGGTTTTGGCTTTATAACGAATGCAACTGATGCATTTTTTTTAATTGGGTTCTGACGGCTCGTTTCCCGTTAATAATCCAAAATTTGCTTCTAATATATGCAAGAGTTGCTTGGTTTCCGCCATGGAGAGTTCTCTTGTGAGCTTCTAGTATAACTAGCTTGGAAAAATGGCTGTGGTACGGAAGAATCATTGGATGTTTCTTCTGGTAAGTTATTGGTGCGTTTTCTAGTCTCCCTCCGACTTTAATGAGATCTTCGCTGTCTAGAAATGGACTTAGATTCCGCAGTTTGCTGTTGTTTCCAACTGTCTTGGTAGTACGTAGTGATTTGTAGTCTTCACTAAATTCTTGTTTTTGAATCAATGCGACGACTTTTTTAAGGGTGACCTGTATTTCCTTAACAGGGAGAATAGGGCTTTCCTCTCTATTGGTAACTCGGTAGCAGTATGATAAAACTCGTAGCATTCTTGTAAGGTCAGAGAATTTTTCGCATATGTCACTTTTTACTACAATTTCAGCTTTTTTTACAATTTGCTCTGATTTCCTCGTCTACTTCGGGGATTATCTTGGTCAGAGGAAGGTTATTGGATGAGTTGAGCCAGTGAGGACCTTTCCACTAGAACTCGGTAGCTTCCAGCTTATCAGGATCCAGACCCCTGGAGATAATATCTGCTGGATTTTCCTGAGACTTGACGTGATTCCAAGAAACTCCTGTTGCATTTCTGTGTATTTCACATACTCTATTGGCGACGAAGGTTTGCCACTTTGTAGGATCTCCTTTTATCCACCCTAGAGTGATCATGGAGTCAGTCCATGCGAATGTTTGGGTGTTGTCTAGTTGCAAGGCGGTTCTGGTTTTCTGTATTAACTTAGACAGAAGTACGGCAGCGCATAGTTCTAGCCGAGGTAGAGTTGTTCTATTCTTGGCTGGGGCAACTTTTGATTTTGCTTGTAGAAGTATGACAGTATGTTCGTTTCCTTCTACTATTCGGCTGTAAATTACAGCACCATACGCCTTTTCTGACGCGTCACAAAACCCATGTAGTTCTGTTTTGGAGTTTCGGTAACGCATCCACCTAGGAATTCTAATTTTCTCTAGTTCCTTTACTTTACTTTGAAATTGCAACCATCTTGTAGATATTTTTTCGTCGACGGGCTGATCCCAGTTTAGGTTTCGTAACCATAGATCTTGGATAATGAGTTTGGCTTGAATGACAACTGGAGCTAGCCATCCCAACGGATCGAATAGTTTGGAGATTTCGGATAAAATGTTTCTTTTTGTTAGTTTTTTGATTTGTGAGATTTCTACTTTGAACTTAAATATATCGTCTCCTGGGGACCACAAGACCCCTAAGGACTTTTTTTCTTCGTCTTGCGGCCTGTCTCCGAGTTTTTTGATCTCTAAGTTCTTCCGGAATGGACTTTAGTAGTGCAGGAGAATTGCTTGACCATTTTCTTAAATTGAATTTTGCTGACCCAAGCATTTGCAACAGTTGTTTTTGAAGCTCTAGGGCTGTTTGAACATTTGTTGCTCCTGATAAAATGTCATCAACATAGAAATCTTGCAATGTTGCTTCACTTGCTGCCGGAAAATTGTTTGCTTCTTTCTTTGCTAGCGTTTGAAGTGTTTTCATAGCTAGGTACGGAGCTGACGTGGTACCGTAGGTTACGGTGGTAAGTTCATGTTCAAACATTGGTTGATTAGGATGTTCTCTCCATAATATTCTCTGGAAAGGTTGGTCTTCTGGGTGTACTTTGATTTGGCGGTACATTTTCTCTATGTCTGCGCAGAAGACAATTTCATGTTTCCTCCAACGAATAATTATATCTGCGATATTTTGTAACCTCGGACCGACGTGCGTGATCTGGTTGAGGCTAATATTTGTGGAAGTTTTACAGGATGCGTCAAAGACTGTTCTTAAGCGAGTGGTTGTACTTGCTTCTCTGATGACAGCTTGATGCGGAATGTAATATTTTCCTTGATTTCTTGTCGTCCAACTTTCCGCATATGACCTAATTCTAGATATTCCTTCATAAAATCTATGTACTGGTCTCGTAGTTCGGGATCGTGTTGAAATTTTTTCTCAACGTTTACAAGTCTTGCTGCTGCTCGTGGCTTTGAGTGGCCTAGAGTTTCTGGCGATTGCTTGAACGGAATTCGAACTACAAATCTTCCTTCTTTGTCTTGTTGTGTGGTTTTTTCGTAAAATTCTTCGCACGCTTGTTCTTCCTGTGTTAATTGGTGACATGGCATTATTTCTTCAATCTCCCAGAATTTTGTTAGCTGATTATCTTCTTAATATTGAGAAATCATACTAATTACTTCAATACTTTGAGGCTTAGATAATATAGAACCAGACACAATCCAACCCAGTTCCATGTTTTGTTTCAGAAGACCCTCTTTAGTTTTCTGAAGGTCGTTCAGGATTCCTTGGCTCCTAAAATTCCATCTATTGGTCCAGGAGTCATAAAGGTAGTGTCTGCTAAAACTTAATTTTTCCAGTTGTCTATGTTATGTATTTGGAGTTTTTGTTTCGGCATAGAACGTATTAACTTTGGGAGGACTATCATGTTAACTTCCATAGAAAATGTACTTTTGAATCTTGGTCTAATCTGGGCATTAGTGGACCATTTGGAAATTTTAGGGTCTCCCCCGCCAACACCAGATATTCCAGCTCTGATGTGGCGGCGTGGCAAATTTAGTCGTTGGGCGGCTTCTTCCGTAACAAACGAAGATTGTGAACCTTGATCGATCAGAAGTCGTAATGGCTGCGATGAACTTGAAGTGGAAACTTCAACAAGGGCTGTTGCGAGAAGAACGTTCTCTTCTTGTTTGCTAGTATGGTGTGTTGAAGTATTTCTATTGGTGTTAGGTTGATTATTTGACCTTCCTGCACCGGCGTTGTATTGGGAATTTCTTGGTGGATTGTTAGAACTTCTTTGAAAACCTCTGGGTTGGTAGTCTGTTGACCGTTGTTGGTTTTGTTGATATCTTTCAAGATGTAGAAGTGTATGATGCTGCACATATTGCACCTTGTTTGGCTGAAACACCTTTTGCCAACATCATGACTTAAGCAATTATAGCACATGTGTTTTTCTTGGACTTGTTTGTTTCTTTCTTCTGCTGAAAGCGTTTTGAACTTTTGGCAGTGGTACGTCATGTGTTGTTTATCTTTGCAGAATAGACAACCAGCGTTACTGTGTTTTTTGTTATTGTCTGATGCGACGTTAACGGCAATGGTTTCTAATGACTGGAATCGTCTTTCTAAGAAGTTCATAAATTCTTCGAACTCTGGGATATCATGCGGCTTCTGAAGATTTTGTTCGTATAGACGGTTGGTTTCAGAATCCCATTTTCTGAGGATTATTCAAATTACCACTGGACCCCATGTATCGATTTCTACATCTTGGTTTTTCAACGCCTGTAGACATTCTCTTGTAGTGTCGTGTAGTTGTTTTAGTTTCAGTGCGTCTTCTTTTGTAACCGTTGGTACGTCTAATATCTTATCAATTAGTTGGAATGTTAGTAGCCTTTTGTTTTCATATCGCTTTTGCAATAACTCCCATGCTGTTTCGTAATTAGCTTCAGTTGACTCAAGGTGTTGAATCAATTTGCCTGCTTCTCCCCGTGTGTGGGTTTTCAGATAGTGCATCTTTTCGGCCTTGGTCAGTGCTTGGTTTTCATGAATTACTCTTTTGAATATATCGAAGAAATTAGACCAGTTTTCATATCCTCCATAAAAGATCGGGATAACGACTTTTGGAATTGCTAACTTTTGCTGTGGCTGGTTCACCACGATTTGTTGAGTTTGGGCCATGATATTTTCTTGAGCTTCTAAAGTTAGTTTTTCCAGAATTTCTTCGTACTGGCCAAGAGTGTCTGCATAAGTATTATTGACAAAATAGTTGTTTTGAAACTTTGTTTCATTTATCATTATTTCTTCATGCAGTTGATGAATAGCATCCCATTGTTTTTAAATTTTTTCCATGTGAAGCTTATAGCGAGATTTGGACTTTCCTTGGCTTAGTTCCGTTTCAATTTGGTTTAGGTCGATTTGTAGTTGTTGCAGCCTGAAGTTTTGTTTTTTCAGACGGTGTTCTTGTTCTTTTTCCGCCAAGGGATCGGCGGAACTTGCTGAAGGTGTTTCTGCTTTTGGACAGGTTTTTAGGTAGTTTAGTACTTCTTCGTATTTTTCTTTTAATTGGTTGTCATATTTTTTGGTAAAATATGCATGTTCGGTGAGGTTTAGGTTTTTTATTTCCTTGTCGTTTTTCTGGATACTTTTCCATATTTTTTCTAAGGTGGCGATGCGGTCTTTTATATATGTTTCAGTTTTTCTCAAAGAAGAGTCCTTCTTGCTATTGCTGATAAGCTGGATTATTTGTTTTCCTAGTTCTTCTTGTTCTTGAACAAGCTCATTCATTTTGCTTTCCGCAGACATGATGAATTTTTGAACAGACGGGACGGGATATTTTGTTTGTTTATTTGTTTTTTGTTTACTTTCGGCTAGTTTGCAAGTAGTGTCTGTTTGTGTTGTATGTTAAGCTGAGTTCAATAATATATGCCCGCCAGCGTGAACTTGGCACAGGAATACCTTATTAAACCCTTAAAGTATTTTCCTCGCCAGCGTTAACTGGTCACGGGGAAAAGCCTTTGCTTGTGTGTGATACTCAATCGTGGAAATGATAATATATGCCCGCCAGCGTGAACTGGCACAGGTATATCTTATTTATTCCTTTTAGTATTCCCCTCGCCAGCGGTAACTGGGCAACAGGGAAAATACCAATTATTAAGTAACGTGTATATTTGTGTGTGCGAGTGAAGCTAACGGCACTTTGCTTTTTCCCACCACTTAGTTTTTTCGAGTGCTTCTTCACGTTACCCTACTCAGTTCAGGCAACGACACCCTAAAACAGGTTTTGGTGGTAAGCTATTCGCCGAAAAGCTCTTTAAATCTTGCTTCTAGCCTGGTTACGAATTCAAACGGTTTTTTATCTATGGTTGGCGTGACTGGCAAACCTGAATTGTGCGTTTTGATGTCAACTCCGTCTAAAGAAGCTATAACGATTTCTTCTAATTTTTCTTGACGTTTCTTAGCTCTTTGGTTTCTGTTCAGCTTTTTTCTTGCCATGTACGACAGACTTCCTGACAACTGTGATTATATGGTTGGTTTTGGTTGCTTGTAGATGGACGGACGATAAAGTTGATGGACGGATACACGGTTGTGTATATTGGACGGATGTTCTTCGGTTGAAGAACGGATTTAAGGCTCGAAGGACCAATGTGCAAGCTTTGCTTGCCAATAGCTTTGCTCAGCTTCGGCTTGAGATGAGCAGCGGGACGATGTAGGACGTAGTAGGTATTTGTTCGTAGTAAATGAGTAACAATTATCGTGGATAATAACGTACTGATTTATTCTAAGATTTACATTCCATTTATACAACTATCAATTAAACAATGCGTGCGATCTCAATGATGCAAAATAGTAAAATTTAATAACATTATATTATGTATAGTCATCAGAACGTGCAAGGTTCAACTGACGTGACTGTAAGAAGGTCAGTGTAGACACTGTACATACCATCTAAGTAAATATTAAATATGCATAGAATTGTCTTATTAAATTATAGAAATTTTATGTGTAATTGTGAGAATTATACAGTTGTTTTGAATTATTTCACTGAATAGTAAATATTAAACTTACCATCACGGTCAGGAAAGGAAACTGAAAAAATTATGTATTCGACAAAATTCTTATTTTTCTATGTGGTTTATTTTCCAAATCTTTATTTTCGTGACTATGCATTTTTTATTTTTTACATTGATACATACCACCATTTTGTTACGTCATGTTGAACTCGTACCAGTTTATCCTCACATTCTTTTGAATAAGATTTTTTTTTCGTTCGTTTAAAAAGAAATATTTGGCCGCCATCTTGAATTCGTACCACAACTTTACCAATTTATCTCTATATCACATTTAATGCATGCATACATTTTGAAATTAATCTAATGAGTAGTTCTTTCAGGCTGATTTTTTAAATATTTTACTAGGCCGGTATTTTGTTTTACTATCTTATATTCATACCTACCAATATATTACCAGTTTATTCCTATGTAACACTTGTTTTTTGTGCAACATTTGAGGAAATTGGATAACTAGTTTTTTAAATAATACTTTTTTTAAAGTTTCTTAAGGCCGCCATCTTGTTATATATGACTCTTAAACCAGACAGACGAACCTATGGCAATAAAAACATTTTTTGGCATCTAGGGAGGCTAAAACCTGAGAGGGTGATTTTTTCACGATTATAAATATTTTACTTGGTCGCTATTTTGTTCCTCTATCTTGAATTATACCCCAATTAGTTATGGCACACAGTTTGAAATCAGTAGTTTCTTTCAGGCTGAATTTATAAATATTCCATTAAGCCGCCATTTTGAATTCGTACTACAATTTTACCAGTTGATTTCTACATAATTCTTGATTTTTGTGCAAAATTTAAAATAAATTGGTTAAGTATTTTTTAGTAATAATTTCACTAGGTCGCCATTTTGTTTTGACATTGGATTTTTACCAAAATACTACCAGGTCATTTCCATATGACCTTTAATCACAGAATTAAACTGTGCCTTAATTTTTGACCATAATTTGTAGTCAATCGGGTAAGTAGTTTTTAGCTATGCCGGGAAGACACGGATCGACAGACAGACGGACAGAATTAAGAAAACATGTTTTTCAGCATCTTGGGACCCTGAAACGTAAAGATCTGAATAAATCTCGTAGGGTGATTTTTACGATAGATTATTTGGTCGCTATTTTGTTTCGCCATCTTGAATTCTTAACACAACTTTACCAGTTTATCTCTAGGTCACGCTTAATGCTTGCATAAAATTTGAGATTAATGTAATTTTTTTTTCTATCTTATATTCAAACCAAAATGTTACCGGGTTCACAATTTGAAGAAATTGGATAATTAGTTTTTTAGTAGCAATTTTTTAAACGTTTCTCTAGGTCGCCATCTGGTTCCGCCATATCGGACTTTTATCAAAACATTACCAGGTCACCCATGTGTGACCATCAATTGTTGACTAAAATTTGAAGTCAATCTAATGAGTAGTTTTTAAGCTATGCCGCGAACTGAGAGATATACAGGCAAACCGACAGACGGACCGAGGAAATTGATAAAATATTTTTTGGAATCTAGGGACGCTAAAACCTGAAAATATGTAAAATCTGAAACGGTGATTTTTTCGCGATTGTAAATATTTTATTTGACCGCCATGGTGTTTCGCTATTTTGAATTAGTACCACAGCTTTACTAGTTCTACTCTATACCATTATTAGTTATGAAACACAATTTGAAATTCGTCCATTAAGTAGTTTTTCAGGCTGAATTTTAGAATATTTTATTAAACCGCCTTTTTGTTCTTGATTTTTGTACACAATTTTAGATAAATTGGATAAGTAATTTTTTAGTAAAATTTTTTATAACATTTCAGTAGGCCACCATTTTGTTTTGCCATATTGGATTTTTACCAAAATGTTACCATGTCATCCTTAGATAACCCTTAATTTTTGTTCAAAATATAAAGTCAATCCGGTAAGTACTTTTTTTGCTATGCCGCGAACAGGCAAAACATGTTTTTTGGCATCTAGGGACCTTGAAACCTGAAGATCTGAAAAAACCTCGGAGCGTGATTTTTTCACAATATCAATATCTCCCTTTTACGAGGGAAGTAAAAATAAAATCGGAACGTGCCAACCGTTTTGCTCCGGGCTTTCGCTAAGTCAAACCGTTTGGATTTTACAGGTTGTCAAAATTTTAAAATGAAAATTTTCCTCAATATTTTAAAATTAATTAAAATAATTTATTGCTTCTTCAGGGCTCTATAATAACATAATTATCAGAAAATTTAGGACTTTCTTACAATTAAAAAGTACTTACACTAATTAAAATGAAAAGACAATTTTGACTGAATTTTCAGAAAATATAAAATTATATACCTATTTGACATATTTAACGTATTTCTGTCATTATTATTTAATAGAAAAACAATTGGTTTTAAGTTGTTTATTTCTTGTCAAATGATGTCAAAATTTTAGTAGTTAAAACCTTTTCAATTTTATAATTTCTAAAAATTCCCTCAATATTGTCTTTGCATTTTGATTAGTGTAAGTACTTTTTAATTGTAAAAAAAAAGTTCTAAATCTTCTGATAATTAGGTTATTATAGAGCCCTAAAGAAGAAATGAGTTATTTCGAAAGCTTGGCTATTAGAAAAAAAATGTATTATAAAATTTTTGGCAGAATCCCAGTTATTTCTTTATACTATTGGTATATATAGTATATAATCAAGAGAAGAAAGTTCCATTACTCAGAGATTCAAAAAAACATCAAATTCCTGTGAGGTAACACTTGTAAGATTATTAGGACCCTGCGTAGTTTATTGTTTATTTCAATTTAGTTTTAGCAAGGACATTCCAAAAATAAGATTCAAAATAAAAAACACTTACCTTTCTAAAATATAGGAACGGCATTTTTCTTCAGTAATTGTCTTTCGCCACTTGAATACATATCGTGTTTAGAAAGATGATTTTCACATAAACGTTTATTTATTCAACATTGCCACAGTTTCGTATCCATTGACAGAGAATGTCGGGCCTCTTCACGGGGAATTTAAAGCTCACCAAATTATTTTTATTTTTTCTTTTATTGTTGCATCCAACATACGCACACTCTATTTTTCTGGCAGAAATACTTGCTTTAATTAACAGTTTCACAAGAATGAAACGAACTCTAGTTTCGTACAGCTAAAAATTCACGAGTTTGACTCGAAAACGAGCAAAAAAACAATAACCACTATGATGTAAACAATACAGGCACCGTATATAAACTACGAATTTATATACGGTGATACAGGTAAGCGATTCGTACATCTCCGCCGATTATCCGATCTATCCGCTGTTTCGCTGTAAACGACTGGCAGCCCGCGGCACCAAGCAAATCTCGGACACCGTTCCTGGCGGCGACGATGTCGCCAGCTACATCTCGGACACCTTTTGTGCCACGAATTCGCCCATAAGGTTGCGCATCTTCCTTTTTCCTTCAATCAACGGTACTACTGATTCTATAATAAAACCATGATAGAGGGAATCTGAATATTTACACGCAAACTCCCCGTTATATATTGGTTGGTTTATAAATTTCTGAAGCAACAAAAATAGAAAAAACTCGGTAAATTTCCTTTACCCGGAACTTCTCTTGTTATTAATATTTCCTTTCATTAGGAGTGGAACCCAATTTAGTTTCGCGCATAGTCATTTAGTATACTGTTTTCAAATATTTTTATAGCGCGCCATTTTTTTCCACCACCACCATATTTTACCAGTTTCTACCTGAGCTACAATTATATTTTCGGAATGATTTAAAATAAATTGATTTTTTACTTCCCTCGTAAAAGGAAAATATTGTAATCGTGAAAAAATCACCCTCCGATATTTTTTCCGATCTTTACGTTTCAGGGTCTCTAGATGCAGAAAAACATGTTTTCTCAATTCTGTCGGTCTGTCTGTCTGTCTGTCCGTTCGCGGCATAACTGAAAAACTATTTAACCGAATGACTTCAAATTTTGGTCAAAAATCAAGCGTCATATGGGGATGACATGGTAACATTTTCGTGAAAATCCAATATGGCAAAACAAAATAGCGACGTAGTGAAATGTTAAAAAATGTATTACTAAAAATATAATAATCCAATTTATCCAACATGTTGAACAAAAATTAAGTATTAGGTAGGAATCAACAGGTAAAATTTTAAAATAATTAAATACTATTTGATGAACTGATTTCAAATTGTGTGCTCTAACTAATTGTGACATAGAGAAGAATTAGTAAAAGTGTAGTACTAATTCAAGATGGCGGAACAAAATGATGGCAATTTATAATTCTGAAAAAAATCACCCTCTCAAGTTTTACATATTTTCAGGTTTCAGCGTCCCTAGATTGCGAAAAACATGTTTTTTTAAATTCTGTTAGTCTGTCTGTCGATCCGTCCGTACGCAACATATCTCAAAAACTACTTGCACGATTGACTTCAAATTATGGTCAAAAATTAAGGGTCATATAGGAATGATCTGGTAACATTCTGGATAAAATCTACAATGTCAAAACAAAGTGGCGTCTTAATGAAATATTAAACAAATTACTACTAAAAAACTACTTATCCAATTTATCTCAAATTTTGCAGAAAAATCAAGTAAGTATTGTGCAGAAATCAAGTGGTAAAATTTTGGTACGCATCCAAAATGGCGGGTTAATAAAATATTTAAAATTTCAGCCTGGAAAACTACTTAATTGACTGATTTCAAATTGTGTGCTATAACCAATTGTGGCATAGAACTAGTAAAACAATGGTATTCATTCAAGATGGCGGAACAAAATGGCGACCCAATAAAGTATACCTAATCGTGAAAAAAAACCCTCTAAGATTTTACATATTATCAGGTTTAACCTCCCCTAGATGCCAAAAAATATTTTTATCAATTCCGTCGGTCCGTCTGTCTGTCAGTTCGCGGCATAGTTAAATTTTAGTCAAAAATGAAGGGTCATACGGGCATGATCTGGGAATATTTTATTTATAAATGGCGACCTAACAAAATATTTAAAAAACCGGCCTGAAACAACTACTCATAGATTAATTTCAAATTCAACAAGACGTAAGAAAATGGTGGTGTGTGTCAATGTAAAAAATACTTTTTGAGTTTGTTTTAAATTATGCCCAAAAATCAAGTGTGGTATAGGTAGAAATCGGTAACATATTGATAAGAATTCAATGTAATGGAAAAAAATGGCGCCCAGTATAAATGATTAAAAAAATAGTATATATGTGTTATTAAATGTACTATGTGCTGAACGTTGAAAGTTTCGGGTAAATTTACACTGATTTTTAAGACCGCCATTTTATACCGTCATTTTGAATTCGTCAAAAAAGTCAATTGAATAAGAAGATTTTTAATATTGATTTTTTTAGACAGTTTTTTTGGCCGCCATTTTGTTTTTCCGTCTTGAATTCGTACCACAATTTTATCATATGACCCTTAATATATGTCCAGAACTTAAAATTTATCTAATAAGTAGTTTTTGACTGATTTTAAATAATTTATTAGGCCGCCATTTTGTTTTGTTGTTTTGGATTCATACCAAAATATTTCAGGTTGATTCTCTGATTTTTATGCAAAATTTGATATAAACTGGATAATTTGTATTATAGTAATAAGTTTTTTAACATTTCACTAGGCCGCCATTTTGTTACGTCATATTGGATTTTTGCCAAAACAATACCAAGTCATCCCCATATAACTCTTAATTTTTTATCAAAATTTGAAGTCAATCGGGTAAATAGTTCTTAGCTACGACGCGAACTGACAGACAGACAAATGGAATTAAGAAAACATATTGTTTGGCATCTAGGGACGCTAAAACTTAAAAATAGGTATGTAAAACCTGCAATTTTTTTCACATATTTTTGAGTTCATTCGAGCTAAATTCTCCTAAAACGGTATTTCTGGTAGGCGCTTTGCATAATTTGGCTTATAATTATAGAGAAATCAAATTTTGCTTTAAAATTATTTCAAATAATATAGTAATTTTATCTTAAAATATTAATAAAGCATGTAATTAGTTGCAAATAACAAACAAATAAAGCATGCCATTACCCTAGATTTCGGCAGTTCTTGAAACTATACTACCAACAGCACCCCTAATTTCTAAAATAGCATAACAAAATCTTATTTTTGCCGTATTTTAAAAACGAGCTTAAGGTTTGAATTATTCAATAGACTCTTGCAGTAGCCTTTTTATTTCGGATTCGAACTCAAATAAATTTTATAACTAATATGTCTGACCCCTTCTCAAGCATGTTTCTGACCCAATCTCGGTCAGATATTATTTTTAATTTATACCAAGCAAAACTGTTATTAAAACGATTCACGAAATTAGGGCATTAAAGAATATATGGATTTTTTCGTCGTACTGAAATATACTATTTAGTGAAATTCTGGGACTCTGGATATTTTCATCCTCTAGCTCTGGCCGCCATTCTATCAACGAGCTTAACAATTGTATTTACTAATATAAGTACTATTGTGTAGAATAATAATTTCTCATCATTTGCATTTCATTTAATTTCATTTCGAAGATGTTAAGTTATTCTCCAATATGTACAGGGTGGGCACTTTATAAAGGGCCTATACATTTTCTCAGAAACTGCAGGCTAGAAAAAAAACTTTTGTACTAACAGGTACAGAAGTTTTATGGTTTTAAACAACTTTTTTAATTATATTTTTAATTATTGGAAACATCTTTTTGCAGTCAGTTTGCCACAATTACATTATACAGCATATGGGCAAAAACCTTCTTGCTGATTGGTTACTCATTCTGAACAAAACTGTTTTCATTTTAGATTTGATTCATTTGTGGCTTGTATGCTCTGTGAAGATGCTGTATAAGTCGTAAACGACAACCTTATGCATTGTGTTTTATGAGAAGTTGTTTTCTCTGGTTTATCATAAATTATATTTAATTTAAAAACATTTTTTGTTGATTTTACGACAGTATCACCCAGTTTTTGTCTTGTATGTTTTTTGTTCGGGTACAAATAAAATAGGTTAAGTTTCTTGGTTTTAAACAAATTTTTTAATATTTGATATTTATTAATACAAGGGTGTTCTAAAAGTGCTGCACCGAGTACAAAAACCAGAATTTTAAATAGGGCACATTGTATATTTTTACCTTTTTAGATTTCTTGGGAGAAATAAAGGTAACTTTTGTAAAAACTCGCTATTCGAATTTTGTGTCATTTAGACAGTCTATTTGGAAAATTACAACTAATTAATGCTGTCTGTTAATCTAAAGAACGCTTCAAGGATATAATTTTAAAGAATAATCGCGAAAAAATACAGCAACACCTAAATTAAATCTAAGTAATGTTTTAAAGTAAGTTTTTAATATGTCCTCCATTTTCAATAATGCATGTGGTATAAACGGTCTCTAAATATTGTGTATAGCATTGGACACAAAATTGGTTTCATTAAAGTAGGTTACAGCTTATCTGATACGTCTTTGTACTTCGTTTACCTTATCCAACGGTTGTAATGTTGTAATGTTGGTTTAGAAAATCACTTATATTGTTCCCACTGTAGTACGAAGCGTCATCTTGTTGCCATGTTAATTGATCACGTTCGCAAGCCGGTATTTCATTTTATATTAGCGATAGTAGCATTTTCTATTATTCTGTATTGTATTTCTTACCATATCTAAGTACTTTCATTTCCTTCTAAGTTCAAATTTTCATTAAAGAAAATTGGTCCTATAATCCTTGATCGATAAATTCCGCACCACACCTACACGAATCGTCTTCCCTGCCTTTTCATTTCCAAAATACTTTCTTAGTTTTATCACTCCAGTAGTGCGTATTTTTCCTATTAAAAATTGGTTCCAATGTTTGAAAAATAGCCTCATCAGTCCAAATAATATTATCGAAGACATTTTTAGCAAAATGCATATCCATTAATCTATTATAAAAGTTTAACCGTGTCTCATAGTCTCTTTCTTCTAAATATTTAACATGTAAAAATTTAAATGCTTTATGTTTATTTATTTTTAAACAGTTTCTAAGGCTGCCTCGTTTCCCATCCAACTGCAAAGCGCTCTGCCGGCCGCGTGGAGGTTTCGGATAATTCCACAAAAATACAGAATTTCTAACTGCTTCTCTTCTGTTAGCACTTGTGGTCTGTTCTTAGATTTTGGAAGTAAATTACAATCTTGCCTGAATTTTGCCAGAGCTGGGCTTTTCGAATTTGCTAAAAAACATTCAAACATATCTATTTTTTCTTCCACCGTATTTTTTTAAGAGAACTTAGAATTTCGAATATAATTAATGCAACTAATATTAAATTACACTGAATATGTATAATATATCAAAATATTATTTTTTCGCCATAGATACGACAAGCGCGGATATTATTTTTTATACCACAGCCTACTGGGGTAAAATAGTAAATTCGCATGGTTTTTTACTTTACTTTACTTTACTTTACCATGACTTTTGTACTAACAGGTACAAAAGTTTCATG
The DNA here is from genome assembly GCA_030620095.1 of Kuschelorhynchus macadamiae. Lineage (NCBI taxonomy): Eukaryota > Metazoa > Arthropoda > Insecta > Coleoptera > Curculionidae > Kuschelorhynchus > Kuschelorhynchus macadamiae. The sequence goes on along the minus strand of JAUTXW010003136.1, from coordinate 46,036 downwards.
GTTTTAAACAACTTTTTTAATTATTTGAATTTTATTTATACAGATTCTTTGGGAGAAATAAAGGTATTTATAAGAACTCTCTATTCGAATTTTGGTTATGTATTTTTGTAGCAAATGTATGCCCTCAGCAAACAGCGTTTTCTACATGCCCTATACCTAAATCTAATAGTTAACGAAATACCTAGTGCAATAACAACTATCTTTTAAAAAACCATGCGAATTTACTATTTTACCCCAGTAGGCTGTGGTATAAAAAATAATATCCGCGTTTGTCGTATCCATGGCGAAAAAATAATATTTTGATATATTATACATATTCAGTGTAATTTAATATTAGTTGCATTAATTATATTCGAAATTCTAAGTTCTCTTAAAAAAATACGGTGGAAGAAAAAATAGATATGTTTGAATGTTTTTTAGCAAATTCGAAAAGCCCAGCTCTGGCAAAATTCAGGCAAGATTGTAATTTACTCCCAAAATCTAAGAACAGACCACAAGTGCTAACAGAAGAGAAACAGTTAGAAATTCTGTATTTTTGAGGAATTATCCGAAACCTCCACGCGGCCGGCAGAGCGCTTTGCAGTTGGATGGGAAACGAGGCAGCCTTAGAAACTATTTAAAAATAAATAAACGTACAGCATTTAAATTTTTACATGTTAAATATTTAGAAGAAAGAGACTATGAGACACGGTTAAACTTTTATAATAGATTAATGGATATGCATTTTGCTGAAAATGTCTTCGATAATATTATTTGGACTGATGAGGCTATTTTTCAAACATTGGAACCAATTTTTAATAGAAAAAATACGCTGGAGTGATAAAACTAAGAAAGTATTTTGGAAATGAAAATGCAGGGAAGACGATTCGTGTAGGTGTGGTGCGGAATTTATCGATCAAGGATTATAGGACCAATTTTCTTTAATGAAAATTTGAACTTAGAAGGAAATGAAAGTACTCAGATATGGTAAGAAATAAAATACAGAATAATAGAAAATGCTACTATCGCTAATAGAAAATGAAATACAGGCTTGCGAACGTGATCAATTAACATGGCAACAAGATGACGCTTCGTACTACAGTAGGAACAATATAAGTGACTTTCTAAACCAACATTACAACCGTTGTATAAGGTAAAGGAAGTACAAAGACGTATCAGAGAAGCTGTAACTTACTTTAATGAAACCAATTTTGTGTCCAATGCTATACACAATATTTAGAGACCGTTTATACTACATGCATTATTGAAAATGGAGGACATATTAAAAACTTACTTTAGTACATTACTTAGATTTAATTTAGGTGTTGCTGTATTTTTTCGCGATTATTCTTCAAAATTATATCCTTGAAGCGTTCTTTAGATTAACAGACAGCATTAATTAGTTGTAATTTTCCAAATAGACTGTCTAAATGACACAAAATTCGAATAGCGAGTTTTTACAAAAGTTACCTTTATTTCTCCCAAGAAATCTAAAAAAGTAAAAATATACAGTGTGTCCTATTTAAAATTCTGGTTTTTGTACTCGGTGCAGCACTTTTAGAACACCCTTGTATTAATAAATATCAAATATTAAAAAATTTGTTTAAAACCAAGAAACTTAACCTATTTTATTTGTACCCGAACAAAAAACATACAAGACAAAAACTGGGTGATACTGTCGTAAAATCAACAAAAAATGTTTTTAAATTAAATATAATTTATGATAAACCAGAGAAAACAACTTCTCATAAAACACAATGCATAAGGTTGTCGTTTACGACTTTTACAGCATCTTCACAGAGCATACAAGCCACAAATGAATCAAATCTAAAATGAAAACAGTTTTGTTCAGAATGAGTAACCAATCAGCAAGAAGGTTTTTGCCCATGCTCCGCCCATATGCTGTATAATGTAATTGTGGCAAACTGACTGCAAAAAGATGTTTCCAATAATTAAAAATATAAACAAATAATTAACAAACATTAATACTACGGTAAACTACTTATTTTATGTTTATCTAGCCGTAACATAAAATATCAACCAATTCAACGCTAAAGTGTATTTTCATAAATGCCACTTTTGCATATTCACAAAAAACAAAATTTCCAAAATGAATTTTCCCAAAACTATTAACATTATCGAAAACCCAATACAAATGCGCACAAACCAGTGCAAGAATCATCCAAATCCATAAAGAAACAAAGATTCTAGACAAAAAAAGAAATATTTGTAAAATCGGAAGGAAACAAATTTCAAGCATGTCATGCACAGAGGTGTAGGAAAATTAAAGGTATATGTAAAAGTTTCAAACGCTGAATATTTTACAGAAATCTCTTCAGCCGTTTTCGAAAAAACAGTTTTTTTCACGCAAAGGGCAACGTACAACGCAAACTAAAACGTAATAAAAAAACTTTACATAACAAATAGACGTAGTTTCATACGTTCTTTCCTATGGAATTTTTTCAGATTTTTCAAAGAGAATTTTTGTTTCAAATTTTGTGGACAGAAAATTACAAATTTTGGCAGAAAGACGCATTAAGAGTCCTATGTCATAAAACTAATACGAGAAAAAATTAATGTCAAAAAACAAAGAAGTTACAGATGTTTGAAAGTAACACGGAGATGTTATTTCAAGCAACAGCGCGGAAATAAAGAAGTAAAAACCGTTTTTGTATCACAAGCTCCGCCCCTTTTGACTGCCATTAGTCGTGTGGTTCGCCAGCGAAATGTGACAAAAAAAACCACAAAGGTAAATCTGAATCAGTGACCAGAACGAATTGGTGTTAAAATTAAAAAAGATCAATGTACGGGAGAAGTATTGTGCGAAATATGCAGTGTTCTTATCTGAGTGATCTAGCCGAAGATAACTAGTCAAACATTGCACTTTTGTTTCCACCGACTTGGTCTGTGCTTATGCAGATTCCAGACAGATTACCACTTTGCCAATTAATTGTTAAACATTAATACGTAATTTCCAACTTAAACCGATTTTGACTATTTTTACTTATAAGAAAAGTTTGTAAATACCTATTTTAACAAAAGACTTGTGTATATATATTAATTTCTTTTTAGTTGCTTTGAAAATTCGATCTTTTCCAAGCCTCAAGATTTTTAACAACCATTTGGCTCGACAGCTTACTGAAACTTACGGCCTTTCCTAAGTGTTCCCGTGACAAAAAGAACAAGTTTTTTAATGTATTTATTTGTTATGTTTTAAACTTTGTTTAAATATCTTCGCTCTAAAATCTTCAAAGCGGTCTAATACCGGATGGGTTTTAGCCTTAGGAATTTTTGTATCTTGTTTACTCGATTTTGCTAATCAAGTTTTTTGCATTTAACATATTAAACTTTTACCAAAAACAGTATTTTAATCTTTTATAAATAATCACTTTATTAACAATAAATTTGTTAGCATTTTACAGTTAATGCGCTTTTGAAAAAATATTTATCTTCTTTGCTCAGTGTCAGAGGTGCTGTTTGTTGAGTATTTTGCTGAAAATACTAATATAAAAAATTCGTACGGGAAAACAAAAATAATTGCAAATACTCTTGTTATTTTAAACTATTGTAAAAATATTTTGTAACCGAAGTAAAGGTTATAATTAACAAGCCGTTAAATAAAAATACTGCTCGTTCATTGTTTTGAAAAATAAAAGACTTTAAAAAACTATAAATGTACTCTAGCGGAGTTACACTGAAAGAAAAATTTTTAATGTACAGTGAATCGCGCTGTAAAAATAAAAAACATGTAAAAACACTTAGTGAACTTTTAAAAAAGAGTATAGGTCCCGTGAAAGACTTGCGTTTTAGATTAAGTACTGACTGACTGACTAACTTTTCTTTACTCATATACCCGTTGTTACCATCATATTTTTTACATTAATTTGGATTTGCAAACCACAAACGTCATATTTTGGCAAACTTTGCACTTCTCAAAATTTGATACCCGGAAAAAATATAAACAATAACCAGTCCAGCAACTTTTACCCTTTTTTCGAGTCAACAACTTGTTTTGGTGAGGGAGCCCATTTTCCATGGGTTCTCGGGTTAAAGAAGGCAGGATCCTGGGGGACTTTTCAGTTTCGCCGGACAACCTTGTTTGTTCAAAAATACCTAGTACTGACTATCGACCATATAAATATAGAACATTTGAGGGAATGACTTTCTTCGACACAACCAACAATGTGATTAGGCAGGAAATATCTAAAGTACGGTAGCTCCTTAATACTAAATCCATTTCTCTGATTGACATCACAAATGACTGTAGTGTTAACATCCAAAGGAATAATTCTAAAAATACATCAACCTGTTGAAATGATGAATTAAGAGCCGGCTAGTGTATGGCATCGGTCAGCCAACGTCGCTCCCTTCCTCAGTTAATTTTTGAAGATAGTTCACTTGAACTCAGGGGAAACCAGTGGGATCTTCAATCCTCTGTTTCTTTGATAACATGAAATTTTCAGACTCTTCGGTCGAATTTTCTAATGCAAATAAACGTAACCTGAATCTCTCTTGGCATTCTGAAAGCATAAGCCTAGACGACTGTAATTCGCTCTACGGTAAATCAGTAAATGCTATAGGACATGTAAAAAATGAAAAACATTCTAAATTAAATGGAATACAAAAAAATAGTGTTCGAGAAGCGCAACGGCCTCCAGCCTCAGAGCGCTTTTTCGATAATTATTGTCGATCAAACACATTCAGAACAAAAATTAACTAAAAATACGTTTCAATCTCTTAACGAACATCATTAGGTGGAACATGACACCCTTAATGAGAAAATCCCATTATTGTGTCATATTCTAAACAATGAAATAAGTCATTTTTCACGTTTAACCAATCATATTCGAGAACATTATCTATTAACGGTCCACGCTAATCGAAACAGTTGATCCTGTAAAAAAAAACGTTAACAACACTTACACACGAAAGAATACACATGGGTAATCTCAAAGGAACTTTAAGAAAGAAATACAATTTAGATACATAACATCAAGTCACCAAAATTATCGAAATTACACATGCACGCGTACTACATAAAATACCCTAATCATTACACCGGCAAAACGTAACTTAATAACTTTAATATAATTTTTGTTACAACTTTAACAAACAATTAACGATTTTAACACCAGGTATTATATTTCAAAATCGTGCATATAGCCAAGGTCAGGTCATCAGTATACGACGACTAGAGTTTCACCCTGGTATTTTACTGATTAAGCATACTCTAGGTATGCAAAAAATTAAAAATTATACCTACACTATGATCTTTTATTACCATTTATACTTGATAGTTACGGAAATACACAAACTGCACTAAAAATCAAACAATATTACTACGCTGTTATGCACACATCAAGAGTATAACGCTGACGTTAGTAATTATTAAAAATGTTTAAATCTTACCCAAAACCGAGTAAAAAATAAGTTAAAAGAAATATTACCACATTCTAGAGTGAAATGAGAAGTAGTTAGGGTTAGGTTCGTTTTTTTAAAGGTGTAACAGGAAATCTCGACGCACAAGACGGAGAAAGATACGAAAACCTTGGGGATTTACAAAACAACCATAACAATTTACAAACACATATTCTGAAACAAAACTCGCTTTCTTTAGCAGTAATTAAAAAATTCAATTATACAATAAGACAAATAAGTCACAGCGAAAAACTATTAAAATCTAAAATAAATCGAATAGCATTAATTGTTCAAAAAACTACTTCTCTTTATATTAAGGATATTATTAGTGAAGTCGTAAATGTATTCAAAAAATCGATTAAATTTTACAAGATACAAAAAATTCGTTAACCTTTTCAAAATTAAAAGTTATGCATCCTAGCATAATAAGAACAGATGACCTTTTTATGAACCGAAACTTTTACAAGAATGTATAGGCCTAAAACAGATGCCTATACTAGTTACATTAGAAAACACTATGCTTATAAGACGACATACCATCTCCATATTCCAATAACGGCTTCTAAAACGTTTGATTTTTTCATTTTTATTCAGTGCCTATATACTGCCAGAGTCAGTTTAAGGTGGTTTTACCTAAAAATAAATTTCTAATACCACATACTATAGTCAAGAATGTCAAAGAAAAATATATTGCGGGGGACTATGATTCAATGTTATACATTTTATTTCAAAAGCTGAGAAGCTGTAAATTACTAGGACGAGGCCAAAAGATCTACTCAGATGTTCTACCCTACCCGACAGACAATGAAGCGATTTGCGAAGCTCAGCTACTTAGCGGACCAAACAATTTATTAAACGTGCCAGGTATCTCTTATTCTTACAAAGAATTACAACGTTAAGGACATCGAACAAAACGTCTGGTTGATTACAGTATCAGAGCAACTACCAATAAAGTGTGAAGGAAGAGAGGTCAAGACAAGTGTCATCAATGTAAATTCCCTTCTTAGACTTTAATCATATTGTAAAGCTTTTATAGGAAGCACAAAAGTTCACACCAAAGCTCTCATTAATAGGTAAGTATCAAAACGTTGCTTATCTTATAGAAGCCACCCAGGGATAATTCCATATAAGTGCTGCCAATACATCTCATCGAAGCTTCACATTCCAAATCATAAACCTCTAAAACCGAACAAGATAGACGTAGAAGATCTCAATATTGCCCAGCTTAAAAAAGAAAACATGAAAAAATAGACAATTAGCTTTTTCTATATAAACAACTATCCTAGTTCACGATTGTCACGAAAGTACTTCTAGTCAGCCTACTCGTCTTGTACGTAGTATGTAAGTGCCTCCGTAAAATACTACCCAGCATCACCTTAGCTCCATTGGATGATGGTTCACCATCTCCGCCTAGACCACAACAGCGAAAGACAGTGAAACTAGGACTAAGCAGCATTCTTATATTACAAAAGTTAACACTAGTTTGTTTACAGGGATAGTAGTTACGTGTTCGTCGAACCTGACTTTAATTTTTTTTCGTTCGCACTCTGCCCTAGCGATTTTTTAAAAGTATTCCATACAGTTATTAAAGTATTTTGATATTCATTTTTCCTGATTATATAAAGTTTCGGATGGTCTACTTGAAGTGTAATCAAAGATAAATTCAAACGCCGTAACCCCTGTGTTTTATTTTGGTATTGTTGTTGGAGATCACCACACGGGGTAAAACATTAAAGAGATGTTCTTTAGGGTTTTTGGCTACACTTGCTCTAATCATTTCTGACAAGGTTGCATGGAACCTTTCGATAGACCCGTTAGACTGAGGATGATGTACACTAGAGAAAGTCAATTTGATGTTAAATAAATCACAAAGGTCTTTGAATAGTGAATTTTCAGATTCACGCCCATAGTCGCAGTGTATTCTCAGAGGTGTACCGAAATGTTGAATAAAGATTAATAGGGTATTTACAATTGTCGACGCTTCTTTGTCTTCAATTGCGTAAGCCCGTGGGAATTTTGTAAGTGTGTCCGAATAGTGAGGCCGTGATATCTGGTTGGATATTCGAATATGTCAATGTTTATCCTTTCAAATAGGGTTTTCGGAGTTTCTATTATGATGAGGGACATACTTTGGTTTTTTTGTCAAATTTTTACCTTTTGACATATTTCGCATCCCATGGGTTTCAGGTTATTTTCTACGTTAGGGGAAGGTCGAATTCATTTTGAACTTTAAATATGACATATAACTTATATTGGGCTCCAATTTCGGGATCGAATGATATTGGGATAATAGTATAATAATAGTATTTTTTATCTCACGATTTTACTAAAGACAAGTATAAAACTCAAAATGAACGTTTTCTTCGAAGATGTCTTCGATTGTTTCATAATGCGTTTCTTCTAGTGTATTTTGCCAGAAAAATAATAAGTTTACGTGAGTTATCTAAAAGGTGTGAATTTGAAAATTCGACCTAGGAATACTCAATTATTCATTTAGTTTGGTACAGGTCTGCAAACTTGTTTCCTGTGTACTGTATGTAATGAATTCGTCGTCTATATCATCGACGTCATTGGGGTCTGGCTGATTTTAGTCTTAATTTCGCTATTATTTTCATTGGCAGAAAAAATGAGGAATTTTGATCGAAAAATTCATGGAAAAAATTAATTTTTATTCGCTATGGGGCGTCTGCATTTTTTTTCATTTTACCCGGTTTTTTTAGTTTAGTTTATAGTTGTATTCTTTTAATTTTAGACGCCGTCACGCAAGTCTGCTTCCAGGGACTTTAATCGAAAACAACTATGTTAATGGCCTGTCGTCCGTAATAAACGTAAACTTTCGTCCAAAAAGATAAAGGCGGAAACGCTTTTCTGCCTATACAATTGCCAGAACTATTTGTTTTTAATTTTCAGAAATTATTTTTAATAAAATAAACACAAAATATTAGCAAAGTTTTGGGGACACAATATTAGCATATAAAATTAACCTGTCTTTTAAACTAATAACACTAAAATCAGGGCAATATGTAGAAAAAACACCTATAGAAAATCGATCCCAGAAAGGATATAAATAAGATACAAGGCATAAACGGGATAACGTAATGTCACTTACGTTAGCAGAAGCATTGGTCGTCTTATTCTCTCACGACTGCCAGGGGCTTCATCAGGTGTTCCGTCTGCAGCTATCTTCGAGTAAGGACGCCTTTAATGTGCTTTTTTTGCTAGAGGATTAAATCCGCCGTCGACGGTTAGGTCTTCTTTGTTCTGTCGACGTTAGACGAATGCTACCGACTGCCCCAATTTGTTATCCTAATAATTCGTAAATTCACTTAAAGTTATTAATTAACTTTAAAAATACTTGTCACAATATCCAAACTTAAACTGATATAATATCGGTATATAATATGAACTAACTAATATTTACAATTCAGAGCGTTTTATGTTTTAAAACGCTGATGCGGCATCTTTCAGCTGTCGAAATTGCACTAATTCCGATTGATTTTTTGTGATCTATAGGTTTTCGTCCCTTCTATTTATTTCTTATTATTTCGTCCCTTTTATTTAAATCACCTTGTTTTCTAATTTCTACTGTTTGTCGGTCTTATAGTGCTCTATATTGGCAGTCGATTTACACCCTCTCAAATTTATTTTGTATCCTGTTTCCTTATTATATAAATATAAAGTAGAGGTAGTTTGTTTCTGATACTGAATTTATGTTCCTCTGGCCTTGCTGATATTCGCCTGTTGGCTTGACACAAACTTTTCACAGTCCTGGCATGCTATGCTATATATTCTGTGGTTTTCGAATTTGATTTTGTTTTTTGGGATTCCAGTATAAATTAGAGCACATATTTGGACTCGAAAACCAAAGCTTCGACAACGGCAATTTCCTTCTTAAGGCTACAATATAGAATTAATAGAAAATAAAAAAAATAAAAAATCTATGAGCTAAACTTACAAAAAAATGTTACATATTTTAAAACTTTCTAGAACCTGGCCATGGGCATACATTACTTAAAATACATATTTTTGCGAAATTGATTGTGATTAGAAAATAACATCAAACCTCTTGATATTGACAGTTAAGTGATATGAAGGGACAGGAGACAATGTAAATCGTACTTTTCAGGAAGCCCTAGTCATTTGTAAACCTTTTGATGTTTAATATTCTACTTGTATATTTGTCATTGGCGGCGCGTGGAATATTTTTAATTTTGGAATGAATGTTTTTTTTTTTCAGATAATGATGTTTCTTTGTAGTTGAAAATTTAGTTTGTTTCCAAGGTATGATAAAACTTCAGTACTATTATCTACGATTAAGACAAAAAGAAAGTTCGAATTTATTAAGAAATAAATATTACTGGGTGTTAGACTAGTGCAAATCACTTACAACAACCTTAATACGTTACTTTGTTACCGTGGACTATCGACATTCACTTCTTTAAACCTTTGCAATTCTAATTCTTTTGAACTTATGTTATTCTCTAGATATGTTGTATATACTCAGATGTATTTAGTTATATATATTTCTAATTATAAAACTTATATTTCACTTTAGCTGGAAAACCATGTGCATGCATGCAACGTCAAACAAGGTCGCCGTAAGTACCCAAACACCAGGTGGAACTTCTCTCTATTGGCAAAATAGGGCACTATTTGAGGACTCCTCGGGTATGGAATAGAGATGCGCTTTGTTCAAACGGTTGCTGACGCTAACCCATAGTAGCCACAGATTGGGCAGTAACTTTTGGTTCACCTTTCAACTAATGCTATTTGTCACTTTTCTCAAGTTGTCTGCTGTTCCTCATTTGGAATAGTTTAAGATAACTCAAGTTAAAAACCTTAGTTCAGAGCCGTGTGCGTTAGCTTGTTTTTAGGTTATTCATTTCAAATTTGCACGACATAAGTCTTGGTTTTGACTGCTTCTTCATTGGATCGAGGTCAAATCAAGAAGTAAGAACATGGCTACTCTCATTTCCACGCTCTGTATTGATTGACTCCCTCCATTTTGTTATTAGGGAGAAGGCAGACGAGGTACGTCCTCCTTGCGACCAAACATATAATCTAACATTGGACCCTACATTATTGTTTTCTTTTGAAATGGCGAAATTCTCGTAGTGCTGGTTTCTCAAGCTAGATGGTGACATTTATAATAATTTACGTAAAATTCCTTGCGTTCTTGAAATTTGTAATATGGTTTTATACTTTTGCTACTAGATATCCCCGCTTCAATGATTCCAATTAAAATGCATTTGGACTTACTATTAGTTTTATTGTAAATGACCGTCAAATAATAAAAACAATTTGCCCAACCTGCAGGAGACTTGTGGCAAAAAAGTCTCAGTATTCTTCCTAACACCCTCATAACTCTTTCTGAAGGGTTTCCCTGTGGACTGCGAACACTACAGTCGATTATTCTTACGTCCCATTTATCCATGACATATTTCCATTGTTTGCGTGTAAATTGTCAGATTCGCTTTGGCCTTCGTATCTATGTAAAATAGTCAGTTATCTTGGTTAATAGCCAAAATGTTTCTGTCAGTTTGGCTTTTCATGGGGTACAGTTTTATATATTTAGTAAAGACGTTTAGTACTACTAAAATGTATTTTGGAGCTGCTATAGATGTAGGTAGGAGTCCAAAAACATCTATTATACTAAGGACCTCCTCATCATAAGATATAATAGGTGTTAGAAGTCCTGAAGTCCTTTGAAGATATCTCCGATCTTTGACACATTTCACAACTTCTTTTTTTTATAACAGTCTTCACATTCTTTGCAGCAAAACTCGCTTTTACGAGTTTCCATCTTTTCCAGACTTCAAAATAACCATATTAATTGTGGTATAGTTACTGGTTCAGACAAAAATTAAGTTAGTATACACATCTTCCATTCATGTTCAAGCTTATCCTTACTGCTTATTTTATATATAACATTATTTTATAATCTGTAATAAAGTACATCTTATCCTTTTTCTATCTTGCGTTCGATTAACTGAATTTTTGCACCATTGATTTGTATTCTTGGTAGTTTTCTGAGTTTAGCTATACAGTCCTTATTGAATTTTAATTTCATTTCTATTATAACTATATAATTTTCTTTGTCCTTATTCCCTTGTTCCACTGAGCCATATCTTGATAAAGTGTCTGCTCTTAGGTTTTCTTTCCCTTTAAGCTGTTGGATTTTAAAACTAAGTTTTTGTATTTTTAAATACCATCTTCTCAATCAAGGCGATAGTAAATTGCAATTAATTAGGAAAGACAATGCTTTATAATCACTTAAAATGATGACTTTAAAATCTAGTATAATTGTTTCCCATTTCTTAATACAGTTGACAATATATTCTTTTATGTAGTGCTGCAATTTATTTCGCAACTGTGTAGATTTTTGCTAGTAAATGCTGCGTTATGTTCTTGCCGATCAGAGATTTAAAATAATCTTTCTCCGATTGCATATTCATTGGCGTCATATTCTATATAGAATGGTTTTTTAAAGTCTGGGTGATACAGTAGAGTACTGTTCTACTCTTCTGTGTATCTCAGTCCTCTTTCTTCCCCTTTTTTAGCAAATTATATAATGGTATTAAAATATGAGAGTAGTTTTTGCAAAATCTTCTGTGGTAGTTACATAAACCCAGAAATGTCCTTAATGTTTTTTGATTTGTGAGTCGTTGAAACTTTTTGATGACCTCAATCTTGCTGTCATCCATCCTAAATCCATCGATGCTCAAAATGTGTCTCAGAAAACTAATTTCTTTACGGAGAAAGTGGCACCTTCTTAGGTTTAAGGTCATGTTGCATTCTAGCACTCTTTTAAATACTTCTTCTAAATGCTGTAGATGTTCTTCTTGCGATTTTGAAAAAAACAAGTATGTTACCTACAAAGGAATGGTAAATTGTGTGCAGTCCTTTAGCACAACATCAATACATCTTGTCATTCCAGCAACAGCAGTTGATAACCCAAAAGGCATCCTCAAAAATTCATATTCAGTTTCTCCAGCAACACTGCTTACTTCACAGCTATTGTAAAATCTATATTTTTGCTCATATCATATATCAGCAATTCCTCTAATATAATAATCCGGTTGACAATCGTAAGTATCCAATAATGTTACAATGCAATGGAAATAATATAACGCGATATTAATCTATTTTCGATTACAGCCGCTTTTAAATATTATCTACTTCTGATCTTATTTGTGATACTATATATTATCCCTTCGCACTTCGCAAATAAAATACTGTAGAATATTTTAGATGAAATCAGTAACTTTCAATAAAATGTGAATATTTTTTTAATGGTGTTTCCATAGTTATAAAAAAAATATTCAAGGCATGTTTACAGAGCGCTTAACCTGACGATTAACATTTTTTTGGCGAGAAAGCTTAAATTAAGAGAGCAAAACAAACAGCCACATGATATGATAAAAAATATGATATCTGGAGGATACAGAAGAAATATTTCTGCCCTTAAAAAGTTATAATTAAACCACCTGTACCCTAAGATGACATATATTTATGTAACTTGTATGTAAGTCTGGCTTTTTAGATTTAAAAACGATATGTTTGAGGTGCAATATCTTAGTTATCTAAATTATCCCCCAAATCAATAGCTTGCCAATTTAAAGGCGCAATCAGCACTGGCAAATTTGCATTGTGAGCAACAGGTTGTATGGCAGATTGCAAATTTGGATATTCTATATTGTGCTTTCCCTTTTTGTAATAATCTTCAGTCTTTATCAGGCAAAAATAACAATCGTCAGAATGATTGATGGGTTCTCGCCATACCATTGGAACTGCAAAAGGCATACTTTTTCTCTTTCCCTTCATACACTGCACCAGTGATACACTACAACTAACACAGCACACATGGGGAGCCCACCGCTTATCTTGATCCCCAATTAACACAACAAAATATTTAAAGTAGGCTTTTTTACATTTTCGGAAAATATCCTGGCTTGTGATTTCACCAGAAATTCTCCACAAATATAACAAAATTTGTCAGGAGAAATTTTGCAACTTCGGCGCGTTTGACTCGACATTCTCGTCTTCACATACACTTGCTTATCGATACACAGAAAACCACTCAATTCGAAACTCATCAGAAGAGTGATGTTTAACGTTTATTTTATGTCTAATGTTGCAAACAACCCAGTCTAGTTGTAAAATGGACCCATTTTAGCCGCCCCACAATAAAATTGTTTAGCTGCCAATATAAAAGGTTCTAATTAGGCTATTTAAAAATGGTACGTATTAGGGCTTTCTGAATATTTTTTTTATTATTGGGAGGGTATTTCCATTGTGAAAATAATGAACTGGCCTGTGTTAGAAAAATCTTGTCGGCCAGTGTTATTATTTGAGCCCCAGATAATTTTTAGGAATTTACGTGCTTATGGCTGTCTGTTTGGGATTTACGATTACCTCTTAACTCTTGCATGTTTTGCTGTAAATTCGGCAGCTTATCCGGGTTAATCTAGCTATGTCGAGGTAAAGTAGGGGACAATTTTTTTGGTAATCGAATTTTATTAAGGTGTTTAAACATGTGCTTGTTTTATAACCATTGAACATGACCATTTCGCCTACCCCCCTCTAAATTCCGCACTAAGTTTATCAGTTATGATTTCTATATTCGGATCGTTAATCGTTATTCCTTCCTTCGATTTTCGTATGATTCACTTATTGATTTCAAAATTAAGGGTCAGTGGAGATGACCTAATAACATTTTGGTAAAAACCCGGTATGGCGGAACAAAATAACGGCCTAGTGAAATGTTAAAATAATTGTTACTAAAAATCTAATTATCCAATTTACTTTGCACAAGAATCAAGTATTATGTAAAAATCAACCGGTAAAATTTTGGTACGAATACAGGATGACGAAACAATATGGCGGCCTAATAAAATATTAAAGATATCAACTCGAAAAAACTACTTATTGGATTGATTTCAAATTTTCTGCAAGAATTAAATGTAATACAGAGATGATCTGCTAAAATTGTGGTATGGATTCAAGATGACAGAAGAAAATGGCGACCAAATAATATGTTTCTAATCGTGAAAAATCATTTTCTCGGGTTTTACATAACTTCACGTTTTAGGGTCTTTAGATGCCAAAAAATATGTTTTCTTAATTCCGTCGGTCTTTCGGTCGGTATGTCTGTTAGTTCGCAGCATAGCTAAAAGCTATTTATCCGGTTGACTTTAAGTTTTTTTCAAAAATTGAGAATCATATGGAGATGACCCCATTCAGCATTCTAGCCGAGCAAAATGGCAGTCTAGTGAAGTGTTGAAAAAATATTAAAAACTACTTATATAATTTGCCTCAAATTGTGAACAAAAATCAAGTGTTACATAGAAACGAACTGTTAACATTTTGATACAAATCCAAGATTGCAAAACAAAATGGCGGCCTACTAAAATATTTGAAAATTTAGCCTGAAAATTAAGTTTAAATTCAAACTTTGTGCAGGCATAGAGTGTGATAACACAAACTGGTAAAATTGTGATACGAATTCAAGACAAGATAGCCGAACACAATAGAGGCCAAATAAAATATATAAAAAACATTTTAATATGCAGTTGACTTCAAATTTTGCACAAAATTTAAATGTAATATGGGGATCATTCAACATGATGGGACAAAATTGCGATCTTAAAAAAATCAGTGCAAAAAGTACTTAATAAATGACTATGTGTGGAACTAAATTGAGTCACACTTCATTATTCCTATAAAAGGTAAGATTCATAACGAGGGAAGTTCCGATTTTTATTATCGACTTTGCTATTAATATGCCACGTAAATATTCAAATCGAAAGTTACGCTTGGGAATAGAAAAAGTATAAAACGAAAAATGAATAAAGTAAGGCAAGTACGTAATTAGTATTATATTATGGTAGAATATTAGATAATGTACAGGACCAGTTTTCCACGGTTTTACGGCGTACTTCCCTTATTAGTGATGACAGAGAATTGCGATTTTCGTGGCATAATTCTACTTTTTTGTAAAATGAAAGATGCCATAAACAAATTTTTCATTGCCCTCTTCTGTTCTCACATACAGAGCGAAATCATTGCAATTTGAGACCTCCCTCATATTTTGATTATACTTGACTTTATCGAAAAAATAAAAGCTATATATTATGTAGTTTCTTACGTAAAATCCAGTCTCCTAGTCAGCTTTCTGCTGCGAGCTGTCATTACTTAGATATAACTTGTATGTTTTTTTGCAATTAGGCACACTATATGGGGTGTTATTTTCTTTATTACTAAAAATAAATGTAGTAATTTGTTTGACTTATTTTAGAACCAAAAGTTTATATAAATATGTGTCTGCAAGGACTTTGCTTTTGATACAATGTGTAACAGTTACAAAAATTCTAGAATTTTGTTTTAATATGGTAAACGCTATTTAATTAAAACTTAGTGCATTTTAATAAATATTTAAGTGTTACATTTTGTAACTATTACCTACTTTTAAATTCATCAATGGGCATAGATAATATGCGTAACCTTGTGAAGTTTTAATAAAAAAAAATAGCACGCCACTGCGTTTTTTGTCAAGTTAATAGCTTTAGAGAAAAGAGAAGGTTAAAATACATAAAAAATATCTTTCGATAATTTCTCATTAGAATCGTCGTTTTCCAGAAAACGTTTGTTTTTTAGTCCGGGTTAAAGTTGCTCAAAAATCTTTGGGTATGAGATAGCTTTTATAAAAGTAAGGTTTTTATCAACATTTTACAAAATGTTTAGTTTTTTACAGGGTGTTTAAATTATTAGTATTAAGGATTTTCTAAATACCCTCTAATCTACAATTAAAAGTTTGGAACCCATTTTGATAAACATTTAGAGATTTTTGAGCAACTTTAACTCGCACTATTCCACTAATTGAATCAGAACCGGACTTCAAAATGGAATTTAAAGGTTTCCTCAAAAACAGTCAGTCCAATGAAACATTATCAATAGATATTTTTTGTATATTTTTACCTTATTTCTTTTTCCTACCATAACGATTAGACAAAAAATAGCGGCGTGCTATTTTTTAATTAAAATTTCCCAGGGTTACCTATATATACGCCCATGGTTTGAGTTTAAAAGTAGCCAATATTATACTAAAATGTGATAAGTTTTAATGAAACAGCTTTTACATCTTGGAACAACAAAAAAAATTTAAATGTTTGTATCTCAAAAACGAACGCCTGGTAGACGCATATTTATATGAACTTTTAGTCCTAAAATAAGCCCAAAAATTACAAATTTCATTTTTAAACATCAATTAAATAACACCGTGTACATTTGTGGGTAATTTGATTTTGTTACAAACAACTTTATAGGTATATATTAGGTCTAATATTTGGGTCTAATTTTTTTTGTTAGTAGGCCAATAGGGATATTAAATAAACAAATGAATTCGTATGTCTTCTAGCAACTTACGTTGTAATAAAACTACTTTTTCGAAATTAAGCTCTTTTCTTACATTCAGTTTAACGGAAATGCATATGAAGCTTCAGAAATAAATTTTCACAAGTAGGTAAATAAGTATAGAAAATCGATGAGTTCAACTTTACTCACAACATCCCTCTTATAGAATTTCACTTCAACTTCATACAAATGCTATAAGTTTTTGATGTATTTATTATTATTATTATTATTATTATTATTTCTCCACCTTATTGTCTCACAGTACTGCTGTGGCTGTATTTTATACTGACGGAATTATAACAAGTATATTAAGAAATGATCTAACGATGCTACATGTTTTCAAAGTGACCAATTTCTGGATGTTCTTGTGAATGTCGGTATTAAGTCCTAATTGGGCCAAATGCTGTGTAAACGTTGTTGGGGTGAGGCCTGTTACTGATATGATGAGAGGAATAATGATGACTCTTTCCTGTTTCCACAGCCTTTTTATTTATATTGCCAGGTCGATGTATTTGGCGATCTTCCCACTGTATTTTGCTAGGATGTTCTCGTCGTTGGGGACAGCCATATCAATTTTATAAGTGATCTTTTCTTTTTTTTTTTGAATTGAAAGGTTATATCAAGTCTGTTTCCGGGGATTGTTTTATCTGTGTGGCTCTCAATGTCCCAGTAGAGCTCGTAGTGTTCGTTTTCAAGTATGGATGTTAGTAAGGGTCTGTGTTCTCCATTAGTTTGTATGTTGTTGCTAATGTTTGATGAACGACCTTCGCTGCTGAGTTGTGCCTCGCGGTGTATTCAGTTCCGGCCATTATTCTACATCCACTCGTTATGTGATCGATTGTTTCTCTCTGCTGGTGACATCTTCTGCACCTGTCGTCTTTAATGGTTGTGTCCTTGATAATGTGCTTTTGGTAGTTTATAGTTGCTATGCATTTATCCTAGATGGCAAGCATGAAACCTTCTGTTTCGGGGAACAGCTGCCCTTCTTGTAATCATGTTTATGAAAGCTTTTTATGTATGTGTTCTTACTTTATGTGGTATCTGTGTCTTCCGTGGAGTATTTTTCAGACCAGGTGTTCATCTTTTCTTGTTGTGACTGGATGTGACTGCGTGCGTCTGCTACGTAGCTCGTTTGAGACAGGTCGAGCGGTGTATAACTCTTGTCTGCCTTCACTTTTGCCTTGTGGAGGTTAGTTTGTTTGTTGTGGAAGAATTTTCTGAGTTCGTAAATTTGTTTTTCATTCAGCGATTGTATATCTATAATGCCCCTTCCTCATCCTTTTCTCACTATGGTGAGTCTTTTCTTGCGTGCGTTGGGATGCAACTTCCAGTGTTTAGTGAATTCAGGCGAAGGTGTTAATAGCTTTCGTTGGATTTCTGGAATTTTGTTTTTAGTAGTTTTGTGAGTCTGGTTTTAAATTCCATCTTGAGCTCTGATTTAATATGAGTGTGGTTAATTTTGGTGCTTTGATGGAAGCCTAGGTATCTGTATCTTTCTTTTTTGAGCATATTAGCTATGGTTTCATTGTTGATTGTTTCCATCATAGGGAGGTCTTTCCACTGTCCCTTGTTAATATGAAGTAGCTTGCATTTACTTATACCAAATTTCATGTGGATATCCAGGGTAAACATTTCTGTGATTTTAAGGAGCCTTTGTGCTTGCGTATAATTTTATATCATCCATTTTGATCTCAGGTTGATTTTAGTGTTCCACGTACTTATGATTTGCGTAAGAAATTGCCTGATGTTTTTATTGACTTTGTATAATTCTAGCACTCTGATCAGCCAACTGTGGGGTATCGAATCAAAGGCTGTTTTATAATTTGTGTAACCAGTATGAAGATTTCTATAATTTTTCTTGGTTTGTTCCATGATGACGCTGTCTATAATTAGCTGCTCCTTGCATCCTCAGCTGTTTTCCCTGCACCCTTTTTGCTCTTCCGTTAAAATGTTTTTGGGTGCTAGAAGTTGTTCTATTCTCCTAGTGTGATTATCTTATACAGGGTTGGAAGGCATGTAATAGATCGGTAATTTGATGGGTTCTTAGTGTCCGAGTTTTTGGGTTTAAGGTATGTTATTCCAGAAAACTGGGGAGTGTGGTAGGTTTTAAAATAATTTCATTAATTTGTCGGATGAGAGCTTAATGTGTGGAGTGTAACCTGTTTGTACCAGAAGTTATGAACGTTATCAATTCCAGTTATGCGTGTATTTGATTGTTTCTGCAATTCTTGTGTTGTCATTGCAAAGTCCTTTTGTTCCTCCAAGCACTTGTGTCTGCCTTCTTTCGCTTTAATCCATGAACCGTTATTATTGTGGAGTTTCGGTTCCAATCAAATGCTTTTCCAGTATTCTGTGATTTCTTGTTTGGTCGGTGGTTCTATTACTCGTGCCTCCTCATTCGCTTTTTCGAAACAGATTGCTAGCGCCCTTTCTTTCATTTAGCTCTTTGTATCGTCGGAGTCTTGCGGCATACAAGGATAATTTTTGTTTCAGTGTCAATAATTTCTGTAAGCATGTGATCAGCGGATGTAGATTTGATTTTCTCTATACTTTTTGTAATACGTTTTAATTTGTTGCCAAACATGATTTGGGTAAGATGTCCCAGTTCTTTTCTAATTTTGTTTTCGATACTTATCTGCGATTTGAATTTTGGTTTGATGCTGTTGGTGTTTCTGTGTCGTGACAGGAGTTTCTGATTGTTCTGTGTTATCGTGGTTATAGCTGCTGTGTAGATCACTGTATGACCTCAATTGTGCTCGCATTCGTTATGTACTTGGCTATTATGGATTTGTTGATAGTCTTTAGGATTTTTTGTGTGTCCCGTTTGAAGATTACACCATGAATAGGATCTCTTATTGTAGAATCGGTGCCTGACCATTTGTTTAGGTGTGATTCCATTTCTACTTTGATAATGGTGTTTGTTCTGTGTGCTGTGTGGTGCTTGTCATCTGTCGTGGGTTGTTGCTGAGAGTTTTTGCCATACTGAGCATTGAGCGAGGTTGCAGGTCCTTTTGCGCAAAGTTGGTCTGGTTTGTATCAGAGATCGGTTCGGTATCTGTCCCACTGTTTTCAACGTTTGGTTGATGAATATTTAGTTCAGCAGCTACCATAGTTTTGATGTTATGTATTGCGAGTGGTGTGAGCTTACTGGTCTTAGTGATGACTCCTTTTTGATCTATTACTCTCTGGTCTGTGACAAGTGATTTGTATTCTGAATATTGTGTTATGAAAAGTATATGCATTTTATGTCTGTATCCTGATAAAATTATCTCAAGTTTGGTAGCCGTGTAGTGGGAATGCATCACCGTTCGATTCATTTCGTCGGTCCATTTTAAGCTTTTCCTTGGTTTACCTGCTTTGGTAGTTGCAGGTAGTCGTTGCGATATATCCGCTGTTGAAATGGGCTCAAGTTGTTGTGTTTGAGTAGTATCTGTGTCAGACGTATTTGTCTATATATTTTGGCAGCGCATGATCGGTTCGCTCGATTCTGTAATGCGCCACATGCGCTGCCCTGTATTTCCCGCCTTCGTGAGTGCCAGCTTACCCGGCAAAATACTTTTGGTGGGTCTATTTTCCTTTGCTTGGTCATGATCGTTTCGGTCGAGCTGTCCTTTCCCGCGACATTCTCGATCGTTACGCTGCTCGCCCGATGCTTCTTTTAATGATGTTCTGTTGTTCGGGTTGTTGTTTTGTGGTGTTAATCATAGGATAGATCATTTTATTGTGTGTTTGTTTGCCTATTATTGTTGGTCTCTCTTTAACGTACATCTGCCTTGTTCTTGGTTTTGAGAAAATGTGGTAGATGTGCTTCTGGGTTTCCGAAAGAGCCAATATCTCAATATTATTAATCAATATATCTCAAATATTATTATTATTATTAATATTATTGAAATTAACAACAAATGTTGGGTTCTAAGCCCATCCCGGATGCACGAATCAAAAGGAGTGGGCTAGTTCTATGTGTTCAAGACGCATTAAGTTCATAGGTTGCCTCGAGCGATCTTGACTTATCCCAACTCGGGGTGAGCGGCTTGCTTTAGCACGACATTGTCCATATCTCTTCTGTGTGCGTTTAATTACATATATTAATATTTTTTTTGTTCAAAATTGAAACTGTTTTGTTACAATAAAATGCAGCCTTCAAGTTATAAGTTATTATAATTTTAAACTTATGTTTAGGGATGTTGGTTTAAATTTTAACCAAGTTTTTTTGCTAAGTGCATTTCAAAAAGTTCGCATCGTATTTGAAAAAATATGATGTGTTTTTAAAGTCTCACAAAGATATTCTTGTAAAAAGTTTTAGCATGAAAAATAGTTGTATAACTTTAGAAAATGTACATTTTTTTATACAAGGTGTCCCGGTAGTGTGTTCTCGTTTTTGGTGATAATGATTAGAGATAGAGAAAAAGTTTAAATACAAAAAATAGTATATAGGATGACTTATATACCTACCTTAATAGTGTTTCATATATAGAACACTCTATATTTTATTACATTTTTGAATGTTATCTAAAATTCTACGTCTACTTCATATGTTTTCCATAGGTCTAAGTTTAATTGTTTTTGAGATATTGACATTTAAAAACTGGGATTTTCAATTTTGAAACGGTTCAAATTAGTTTTGCACTTTCCTGATTTAGTTTTTAATAGTCTACTATAAATTTCTTCTCTATTTCTAACCGGTACCAAGATATCAACCGAGAACACACTATGGGGACACCCTCGGAGACACTTTATGTATTTTGTAAGTAATTTTCATATTTTAATAATTATAGGTATACGTAAACGCAATTAACTGTTCAAACATAGAATAGCTTCTTTTTTTACCTTTTCCTTCCTTCGCCAGTTCATTTAAATATTTCATTCTTATAAATAACCTTTGTCTTAAGAACACTAAAATGTCTTAAAAGTTTCACTTGAAGAAGTAAAAAATTACTCTGGAAAACACAACTGATAACTATCGCAAGGAAAACGTCAAGCTGAATGAGAAATAAACTGGCCGCCTTGTCAGATCGGGTCGCCAGTCAACGTCACGACCTCCGCCTCACCCACGCGTTCCTTTCGCCCAATAGCTGCTCATCGAGGTAACCTTAGAGTTAATGGGCCGTGCTATCTGTTGTCCTATAAGAATTTTCTCACTATGTGGCAAGTACTGAGCAGGACTGATTTCTGAATGTCGATGAAAATGTTAGTATGCTGTCCTATGATCTTCAAGTTCTGTTCTAGTGGTTTTGGAACTAGTCCAGTTGATGATACGATGATCGGTATAACATGAACCTTATTCAGTCGCCACATCTGCTGTATCTCGATGGCCAGCTCCGCATATTTGGCCTTTTTCTCTTGATATTTATCCAAGACGTTGTTATTGTTGGGTGCAGCGACATCTACCAAATAATCAGGCCGATTATTCATCACCCGTCTGTCGGTGATAATTGCCCGGTCGTAGTTCAGTTTGAGGGCATTATTTTCAAGCACAGAACTTGGTTGGTATCTATAATAGGGCACAAAGGTACTCAGGAGCCCGTCTTTATTAGCAAGCTTTTGGTGTATGATGTTACACACCTGGTTGTGTCGCTGGAAGTAGTCCGTGTTTGCTAGGTAAGTGCAGCCAGATGTTATATGCTGTATAGTCTCTGATCTCTCGCTACGTTTTCGACACTTATCAGATTCAACTGACCGGTCTTTGATGATGAATCTCGTGTAATTCCGTGTTTTAATAACTTGGTCCTATATTGCCATCACAAATCCTTCTGCCTCTGAAAATAGTTGTCCATCCTTCAGCCCCCTATTGGATGCTTCCTTAGCTATGTGTGGCTGATTGAAGTCATTGTGATGTCAGCCGTGCAGTGCCATTTGAGCCTACTGTTCTTGTTTGTCGGGGTCTGAAAGTGACTTTAGAATGATGTTGTCACTTGCGAGATTAAGTGGAGAGTATGAGTTGTCACTTAGACTCACTATGCGGTGGAGGTTTGATGTTTCTATTTTGTTGGTGAATAACTCTCTCAAGTTTTGCAGCTGTCGGGAGTGCGAATTGGTCAAGTCAACAAGGGATATTCCATTTTTTCTTCATGGTAAGGTCATTCGAAGAGTTGATGACCTTGGGTAGTGTGACTTGTACTTAGTCATCATTACGCGAGTAGTTTGTTGTAGTCCTTCAAGCTCCGTGTTAGTCTATTTCAAGGTTCCAAAACTGTAGATCAGCACGGGCACAGCATAGGTTTTAATTGCTGCAATGAGATTTCCGGCATTCAATTCTGTCTTCAGAAAAACTCGCATCTTTGAACGTACTGATCTTTCAGCTTAGTCTTTCCTTGCTTACCCTGTAGCAATATAGCTTCTTGGAACCCTAGGTAGGAGAGACCCCTTGGTTCATCGCTAGAACTATTTCTCCATTCGATAGGGCTACATCAACATTAGTGACTTTGCCTTTTACGATGTTTAAGGCTTTACATTTTTCCATTCCGAATTCCATATGGATGTCTTTCGAGAAGGTGTATATCACGTCAATAAGCTTTTTTAACTGGTTATGGTTTTCACCCTAGAGCTTAATATCATCCATTGACAGAAGGGGGATATGGTATGGGTATCTCTATTGGCTTTACGTGGAGAGAGGGTTCATCGCTAAGCAGAACCAAAGTGGACTTAACGAGTCTCGTTGGTAAATTCCCCTATTGATATGTATCCCATCGGTGGTAAGAGATTGATCGCCATTATAGATCCTCAGGTTCGTTCTCCACTGGTGTTTGATAGTTGCCAGGACATTGACGATCATAGGGTGAATTTTGTATATTCGTAGTACGTCTATGAGCCAGGAATGTGGTACATTTTCAAACGCCTTTTTATAGTCTATAAAAGTAGTGTGTATGTTGCGTTGTATTTTCTGTGCCTGCTTAAGCACCACAGACTCGATGATAACTTGTTCTTTGCATCCTTGATGGTTTAGAGTGCATCCCTTCTGGTTCTCGGCTAATAGGTTATGCCTGTCAATATGGTAATAGGTGTAGTGTAGTAGGTAATAATGGTTGGGTAGCGTAGTTGTAGTGACCAGCATGAGAAATGCGTGGGTTGTCTCCGGATGATTCATTATTTTGGTAAAATTACGGGCCATAGCTTCAAGGAGGACTTCAAATTTGTTATACCAAAAATTGTGAATATGGTCAACTCCTGGTTTCCTTTCCTTTAATAAAGCTGCTAACTTCCTCCTTCGTAATAAAGTCAAATTCCATTTGTGGTGTTTGAATTTGATCACGTTGAGATTGTATCCATGTAGAATTTCGATTATTGGTTTGGTCTTTGGTGTTGATATCCCGATAGAACTGTTTTGGTTGGTGTTGAATTGCCAGTTCTGTCGTTTTCTCTTTGATCATTTGTTGTATTTCTGCAGACGTTTCGATTTAGCTTTTAGTTTTTGCTTTAGTGTATCCTGATACTCATCTAGTTTTTGTTCATGTTTGTTTTTGTACCTATCTTCTTAATGCGTGTTTTAAGTCTGCTGGAGAGCTGTTCATTTTTCCAAAATTCTTTAAGTGTTCCTAGTTCCTGTCTCAGATCGTCAATTGTCTTCCTAGTTCCGTCTCAGATTGTCTCAAGTCTTTTCTGCCATATGGGTTTTTGTTGGGGTGTAGCTTTGCCTCTTTTTTTTTCTGGGAATGCACTTGTTGTTTGTGGCATCTAAGGACGGCGACGGCAGAGCAGTAGATGAGTGTGTGGAGCTTCTCAAGGGTGTCATACTCCTAACTAAACTCTGCTAGTAAGGTGTTGAAAATCTTGAGGATGCTGTGAGGCTCCCGATTAGTTCTAAGTTTATGGAGCTTAGGTCTTTTAGTTGGATCTAGGCAGTTCAACTCAGCAACAGCTTTCTGGAGTTCGTTGTGTACTGATATATCTTCATTGTCCTGGGTGTTAGTTCTGGCAGTGATGTCTTGTCCTGCAGATTCAAGTTCGCGTATGTTTTCTTCATTTCGTACTTCCTCCTCGGGTTCTTCTGTTGCAGGCGGAACCATGGGCTCAACACGTTCGTTCTCAAGTTCAAGCTACATTTCTCCTTTAAATTGTTTCAGGATTGGTTCAGCCAAAAGTTTATTCCGGACAATTACTCGCCGTTGTTCAGCAATGCGCTTTTCGGTAATATTCTGAAGATCAGGGTATTTCTGAAGGAAATCACCATGAAGGCCGGTCCGATAGATGCTTAAGTCGGTCTCAAATTTAGTGATCTTATAATAGGAGCGCATTATGGAAAAATTCATATCTGGTGTCCATTTCATACGCTTCCTTGGCTTTCCAGCTTTCGTGGTCTGAGGATTGGTGACAGGCGTCTCCTCGGAAACAGCGAGAGATGGGCGTGTAGCGTCGGTGGTGGGTGCCACAAGGGGTGGTGGGGTTGTTGCAGTAGCCATACTCGACATCACGCTGTTTCCGTAGCTAGTGGAGGGAGACTGTAACTCATTTAATACGCAGGATCCTCTATCTAAATCCTGAGCGCAACAATAGCTTATGGCGGTACAATGTCGATTCAGCAGTTTATTCCGTGGATTGTACATTTTCATAAAAGGGTTGCATTTTACCTACTGCCAGGGATTTCTATACTCCGCGAACGAGGTTTGCTCCTCGGGGAGTGATAGGAAATATGAGGTAACGAAGAAGACCTAGACAGGATAGTGCTGACTAGGGTACCTCGGGAGTGCGTGCCCGTGCATAGAGAGATACAAAGCATCTCTCTATACCCCTGAGGTTGGCGAGCCGATGGCCGAGAGCGTAAAGCTTTAGGTTATTTCGGTGTTGGTCTCGCAGGTCCTGGGATCGAATCCTAGGTGGGTGCACGACTTTTCAAGTCTGCAGCTAATATTAGTGGTTTAAAAATCCAACAGGGAAGAGTGTAAAATAAATTTCACATACCTCTCAGGTGGAGGGGATGGCCGGGGTTCGGACTCCTCGGTAAACTGTAGGGCCCGTCTGACTGACATTCCCCAGACGTAAATTCCTTCCCCCATCCTCAAAGGGTGATTCTGATTCACCTTTACGCGCACTTTTGCATTCCCCCTATATGTACTTGTCTGAACAAAAAAGTGTACCATTTGTAGCAATCGCATGTTCTGGCAGGGCCACGTTACCCGAACAGTCCCGAACATCTACGAACAATTAGAATATGGTTAAATGTACTATTTTACGAGCCCACAATCATAAAAAATACCCCTGAGGTTTTATTAATTATTATTGTTATTATTATCTCGACTTGTTGTGTCACAGTATTCCTGTGGTTGTATTTTATACTGACAGGATTATACCAAGCCAGTACAAAAAAAAAATATTAAAAAAAAACAAAAAGAAGAGAAAACAACTATTGTGTATTAAGAAATTATCTAACTATGTAACATGTTTTCAAAATGACCGATTTCTGGATATTCCTGTGAATGTCTGTATTAAGTGAGGAACAATGATGACTCTTTCCTGCTTTCACAGCCTTCTTATTTCGTTTTATCTCCTGCACCTGTCGTCTTTAATTATTTTAGTGTGTTGTTATTATTTGTCTTGACTTAGCAAATAGGAAGCCTTCTGTTTCGGGGAACGGCTGCTCTTCTTATAACCACATATATGAAAGCTTTTTATGTATGTGGTCTTGCTTTATGTGGTATCTGTGTTTTCCGTGGAGTGTTTTTTCAGACCAGGTGTTCATCGTTTCTAGTCGTGATTGAATGTGACTGTGTACATCTGCTGCGTGGCTCGTTTGAGAAAGGTCGAGTGGTGTCTTGTCTTGTCTGCCTTCACTATTGCCTTGTGGAGGTTAGTTTGTTTATTGTAGAAGAATTTTCAGAGTTCGTAAATTTGTTTTTTATTTAGCGTTTGTATATTTATAATTACCCTCCCTCCTTCTTTTCTCTCGATGGTGAGTCTTTCCTCGGCAATGATACCAAACGAATACGTAAGAATAGGTATGGCGAAGGTGTTAATAGCTTTCGTTAGATTTCTGGAGTTCAGCGTCTTGAGCTCTGATTTGATATGATTGTGGTTAATTTCAGTGCTTTGGTGGATGCCTAGGTATCTATATGTTTTTTCTTTGAGCATGTTATCTATGGTTTCGTTGTTGATTGTTTCCATCGTAGGGTGGTCTTTCCCCTGTCCCTTGTTGATATGAAGTAGCTTACATTTACTGAAACCAAATTTTATGTTGACGTCCAGGGTAAACATTTCTGTGATTTTAAGGAGTTCCTTTAGCTGCGCCTTTGTGCTTGCGTGTAATTTTATGTCATCCATGGACAAGAGATGGTTTATCTTAGGTAGATTATTCTTTTGATGTTCAATGTGGAATCCGAAGTTTATGTTATTCAGTGTGTTTGAAAGTGGATTGAGACGGAGGCCGAACTACAAACCGCTGAGTGAATCTCCCTGGAATATACCCCGTTTGATGTAGATCTGTTCTGTTTTGATGTGTTCTCTTTTTGTTCTCAGGTTGATTTTAGTTTTCCACGTACTCATGATTTTCGTAAGAAATTGCCTGAGGTTTTGATTGACCTTGTATAATTCTAGCACTCTGGTTAGCCAACTGTGGGGTATCTAATTACAGGCTTTTTTATAATATATGCAACCAGTATGAAGGTTTCTATGATTTTTCCTGGTTTGTTCCATGATGGCGCTGTCTGTAATTAGCTGCTCCTTGCATCCTCGGTTGTTTTTCCTAAACTCTTTTTGCTCTTTGTGTGCTACATGTTGTTCGATTCTCCTGGTAATTGTGGCATGATTTTTTGGTAGAACTATTTTTCGCTTCTTCGAAACAGGTTGTTAGCGTCCTTTTTTCTTCATTTGACTCTTTGTATTTTCGGAGTGTTGCGGCATACACGCATAATTTTTTCTTCAGTGTCAAGTATTTCTGTAAGCGTATGATCAGGAGATGTAGATTTGATTTTCTCCACACTTTGTGTGATACGTTTTGACTTGTTGCCGTTCATGAATTAAGCGACATGTCCCAATTCTTTTCTAATTCTCTTAATTTTGTTCTCGACCCTTGTCTGCTATTTGCATTTTGGTTTTATGCTGTTGGTGTTTCTGTGTCGTGACGGGAGTTTCTGATTGTTATGTGTCATCGTAGACATAGCTGTTGCGTAGATCACTGTATGAATATCCTCAATTGTGCTCACATTCGTTATGTACTTTGGTATTATGTTGTATTATGTATTATGTATTATGTTGGTGGTCTTTAGGATTTTTTGTGCTTCCCGTTTGAAGATTACACGAGGAATAGGATCTCTTGTTGTAGGATCGGTGCCTGACCATTTGTTTAGGGTTTTGCGTTGGGGAGGGTAGGGATACTGGGTGTTTAGGACAGCGGACAGCTGGACGCCGCTGACAGCACGGACTACGCATTACCGTAGCGTCCTCAGTACTGCTGGATGCAGTACCCAGACGGTCAGACAGATATTATTATTATTATTGTTATTATTATTATTACTATATATTTTTCATAACATTATTTATGTAGTACACAGAAAATAAATTATGCCCTTTATTATTTTCGTCCATAAAAAGAAGGGTTTATCGCAGGAAATGGAATCCGCAATTATGGATTTACACAAAAATTTTATCCTTATATTACATTTTATTTTTGCGCAAATACTGAAGTTTATTCGATAAGTTTATAAAGTTTTCTTTAGTGCTTTTTTTATATTTTTATGTTTGTTAAATGACTCTTAAGATCACTAAAAAAAACTATTATAAAATCGTAAGTTCGACTCGGCTAGCTGATGTTTTAGAGCAACTTAATAAGATTATAATTTTAATGTAAAATACTCCGGCTAATTGAACTTAGCAAACGTTGGAAAAGTTTTTTTTATAATTTGGCTATGAGCGCCAGAGCTATAGGAGCTCGAAGAAGAAAGATATACAGATATAAAATAAAGGAAGAGAGCAACTTAAAATAATTAGATTTAGATATTTAATAAAAAATAAAGATAAAATATATGCTAATGTGACCTAAATTAAATAAATGAAAAACAAAATCACGTAACTACCAATTTATTTTTCCTTGGACTGTGTTTTTTTTTTGAATATTGTTTTCAATTTTTACAATATAAGTACCTGACATACGTCAGTTTATAAATTTCCACATATATAGATTAATAACAATTTAGAAGTGGAAGTGAAATTAAATTTCTCTTACAATTGAAGTGATTATATTTTATATTTTGGAAAAGATTTGGTTATTTATTTTTTCTCAATATATGCATAAAAATCAATTAATTATTACATTAAGGTTAGAAAGTACATTTTCTCATAAAATTAAGTTAAAATATTCAAACGATTCAATTTAACAAAGATAATAAATTACGATTTAAGTCAGCAAGGATAAGAAAATCATATAGATCTAAAGAAATTAAATGGGTTAAATAAATTTAGTTGGTAATTAGATTTTTTTAATATTTTTTAAGCAGCTGATCGTTTATCAGTATGATTGAATTTTATTTATGTGAAGTTCTTTGTGAACAAACAAACAATGAAACTCAATTATGTGTTCGGTTGTGGATTATCAATTAGTTAAGCAGCT
Organism: Kuschelorhynchus macadamiae; assembly: GCA_030620095.1. NCBI lineage: Eukaryota > Metazoa > Arthropoda > Insecta > Coleoptera > Curculionidae > Kuschelorhynchus > Kuschelorhynchus macadamiae. The sequence continues at coordinate 16,692 of JAUTXW010003136.1, read as the reverse complement.
GATCTTTTATCAGTTTGATTTAATTTAGTTAGTAGAAGAATGAAGTTCTTTTCGAACAAACCAACAATGAAACTCAATTTTGTGTTCGGTTGTTGAATATTAATTAGTAAAGCAGCTGATCTTAAATCAGTTTGATTTAATTTAATTAGTTGATATTATGAAGTTCTTTTGAACAAACAAACAATGAAACTCAATTTTATGATCGGCTGATATTTGACCTTATGCAAAATTTCTAAAATGACAACATGACTCTAGATAATTTTAGACACTTTTAAGCAAATTTCTTAAGTAGAAAAAATTTAATCATAAAATAGTCAAGTTATTATAAATTCAAATTAAGATAGAATAAGAGAAATTTTAATTTAAAAAGTCCAATTTGATATTAGAGGAAAATTACAATAGAAAAGAAAATCAAAATTACAGTTCCATAATCCCAATAAATTTACCATGAAATAAAATGCCACAATCTTAAATTTAAATTAGTGAAATATCAATGGTATTACGTATTACTCACTAGTATGATACCTTGATTTAATATACACTCACATAATTTATAAGAAAGAAAAATTTTATACCTAATTAGGATAAACGTAAATGTCCAAAATCTTTAAGAAATTAATATTTTAGTACAGATAATAATTTTTACAAGTAAATATACCAATGCCACATAGACAATATTTATACACGGTGTAAGTATTAATGTATACCTACATTAAATTTGATATATTTAAATCAAGAAGATATGTTTAAATTTTACGTAAATCGAGACGAAAATTTATATATATATATATATATATATATATATATATATATATATATATATATATATAAAAAAAAATCTAATATCGGGTATGCGGTCTGTAGGTCAAATAAATAACTAATTTACTTCTGACATCCTCTATATTTCGTCATTTATTTATGACTTCATCAGGAGGAAACGCTAAAATACACCACAGATTAAAATGATATCAAATTAAAAAAAAAACAATTAAGACTTACAAGTGAAGTTACAAAAACATGGCTATATGCATTTCAACACACAGTAGAACGTTAAATTAGGACGAATACAACCACATGAATATTGAAATGTTGCTGACAGGTAGAACTTAACAACTAGCAAGACATTTATATATACATTTATTTATTTATTTTTTTGAATAATAAGAACTATTTTCTTTTTTTGTGGTAAAAGAAACGTTGATAAACAGTTTTATGTACATATTGAAGTTCCTGGAATATTTATATTATGGTATTTAAGTTATTTGTTTTTTGTTGAACAAGGCAAAGCATTCATTTGTTCAACAGATTGCAATAAATGGTGCTCAGCTGTTGGATGTCAGATCTAGAATTAACTGAATTATTTTCGTTGTTGATATGTACCATTTCTAGGAATAGCCTTTTTCTGTAATTATTTTCATAGTCCAGAATTTGTATGTTTTCGTAATCAAAATTGTGATCCTCTTTCTGAAAATGATCAACCAAAGCACATGAGTTTTTCCCAATACGGCAGTCGCTTTTGTGTTGTGTCGAACGATTTTTAATATATTGGGAAGTTTGTCCTATGTAACACTGATTACATTGTTTACAAGGAATTTTATATACAACATTATTATTTAATGGGATCGGAGTTTTATCTTTAATTTTAGTGAACACTTTGCCAACCGTGACTGTATTATATTTAGCTATTTTTAAATTATCTCTTTTAAGATGGTTAGTAACATTATCTGTAAGGCCTTGAATGTAGGGCAATTTCTTATATTTGAAATGTACAATAACTTGGTCTTCTGTCGGACCATCAAAAAACCCAGAATGATAAATTAATTTGTTTAGTATTTTTTTTGGAAAACCATTATTTAGAAATAGTGTATATACTTTCTTTAAATTTTCCTTCAAAAACCCTTCGTCCGAAATATGAGTGACACGATTTTTTAGAGCAATAATTGTGTTGAATTTTTGGCTCATTGGATGGTTCGAAAAATAATTAATATATCGTCCAGAGGACGTCGGTTTTTGGTACCAGCTTAAAATAACTTTGTTAGTATCAGTCCTAATTAGTAAGGTATCTAAAAAAGGGATGCTGTTGTTCACTTCTGTTTCCATAGTAAACTGCAAATGTTCATTCACAGAGTTAAAAGTAACTAAAGTAGTTTTTATCTCACTGGAAGGGACAGAAGTCACTATGTCGTCCACAAATTTATACAAAAACGGAACATTAAAAGGTAATTTTTCTACGATTATGTCTAATATATGATCCATTACTATTTGAGCCAAGATTGAACTAATAGGTGAGCCCATGGGGGTACCAAATGTTTGTTAGTAGAAATGGTTGTTGAAAGAAAAATAACAGTTATTGCACACAAACGATAATAATTTGAAGAAACTATGGTAACTTAACGTTGTGAACGGCTCTATTATGTGCCATTGTGAACGCAGCAATTCAAGAATAAGATCGAAAGGGATATTAGTAAATAATGACACCACATCCATTGACACCAATACATAATCTTCGGGTAATCTCCGATCTTCGATAGAATTTACAAAAACAAATGTGTCAGGTATATTGTAGTTAGTCCTATCGGCTAAGGATTCTGTTAAAATTTTCGTTAGAAATTTGGATAAGTGGTAAGTAGCAGAACCTACACAAGATACTATTGGCCGGAGTGGAATATTGGGCTTATGAATTTTTGGTAGACAGTATAATTTTGATAAAACGGAATTATAAATAGTGAGACACTTAGCAACGTCTTCATCAATTTCATTTTTTGATTTTACCGATTTAATTAATTCATTAACTTTTTTTTTGTAGATTAGCGGTAGGATCCCTATCTAACTGTTGGTATGTATTAGTATCGCTTAATAGTTCCTCCGTTTTGGTGATATAATCGTTTTTGTTCATAGCTACGGTACTATTACCCTTATCGGCCTGTAAGATAAAAATATTAGGATTATCATTAAGAAATTGTTTAGTTTTTTTATATAATTGTTGTAACGGCGTAATTTTAGTTGTACTCAAGTGTGTTCGATAATTAGTTATATTGTTAGTAACTTGAGCTCTTAAAATAATTTTGTTATTATCAGGCGCATCATAAATAATATCTTCAACATCAGCAAGAAATTTTTTAACATTTAGTTGATCATTGGTAGGACAAATTGCGAATTTAGGACCTAAGGATAACATATCTGCAATGTCATTTGGTATATTTACGTTCGATATATTATTAAACCATTTCTTGTTATCGATAAACATTCTCTCCCTATTTTGAAAGCAACGAACAAGATTATCAAACTTTTTTAAATTAGAATTCTTTACCTTGTTAAAACGTCTGTTATAAGATACGCTTAACCTACGAGAATATTCATTTAACATATGTTTTGGAAGAATAGTATTTAATTCATGTTTAATTGAGTCTAGATTTTTGATCATATTACTGATATTGTTGTAACATACCTTAATCTCTAGATTTAGATTCTTTTTACTTAGAGCAACAATGTGCCTACGAACTCTTTGAGCTATCTGCCAGTTATTAGTCTGTATCATATCCATCATTCCTCTCGCTGTATCCTGTATGTGTTGGGGTAGAATGTTCGTTCTCCTACATCTCAATAGAAAATTCTTTCTGTTTATGCCATTAGCCAGTTGATGTTAATTGAAGACCATTTTTTCATCAATAGTGTAGTGTGATTACCAAAGGTGTTTGTGATTAGTTGATAAAAACCCATCTGAGAATTATTCATTTTAGATGCTCACGACCGTATTAAGATAAATAAAAAATCTAATATCGGGTATGCGGTCTGTAGGTCAAATAAATAACTAATTTACTTCTGACATCCTCTATATTTCGTCATTTATTTATGACTTCATCAGGAGGAAACGCTAAAATACACCACAGATTAAAATGATATCAAATTAAAAAAAAAACAATTAAGACTTACAAGTGAAGTTACAAAAACATGGCTATATGCATTTCAACACACAGTAGAACGTTAAATTAGGACGAATACAACCACATGAATATTGAAATGTTGCTGACAGGTAGAACTTAACAACTAGCAAGACATTTATATATACATTTATTTATTTATTTTTTTGAATAATAAGAACTATTTTCTTTTTTTGTGGTAAAAGAAACGTTGATAAACAGTTTTATGTACATATTGAAGTTCGTGGAATATTTATATTATGGTATTTAAGTTATTTGTTTTTTGTTGAACAAGGCAAAGAATTCATTTGTTTAACAGATTGCAATAAATGGTGCTCAGCTGTTGGATGTCAGATCTAGAATTAACTGAATTATTTTCGTTGTTGATATGTACCATTTCTAGGAATAGCCTTTTTCTGTAATTATTTTCATAGTCCAGAATTTGTATGTTTTCGTAATCAAAATTGTGATCCTCTTTCTGAAAATGATCAACCAAAGCACATGAGTTTTTCCCAATACGGCAGTCGCTTTTGTGTTGTGTCGAACGATTTTTAATATATTGGGAAGTTTGTCCTATGTAACACTGATTACATTGTTTACAAGGAATTTTATATACAACATTATTATTTAATGGGATCGGAGTTTTATCTTTAATTTTAGTGAACACTTTGCCAACCGTGACTGTATTATATTTAGCTATTTTTAAATTATCTCTTTTAAGGTGGTTAGTAACATTATCTGTAAGACCTTGAATGTAGGGCAATTTCTTATATTTGAAATGTGCAATAACTTGGTCTTCTGTCGGACCATCAAAAAACCCAAAATGCTAAATTAATTTGTTTAGTATTTTTTTTGGAAAACCATTATTTAGAAATAGTGTATATACTTTCTTTAAATTTTCCTTCAAAAACCCTTCGTCCGAAATATGAGTGACACGATTTTTTAGAGCAATAATTGTGTTGAATTTTTGGCTCATTGGATGGTTCGAAAAATAATTAATATATCGTCCAGATTCTATCGAAGATCGGAGATTACCCGAAGATTATGTATTGGTGTCAATGGATGTAGTGTCATTATTTACTAGTAGTTATAATATGGGAGCGCCTCCTCCTCCTCCTCTTCCTCTCTCTCATGTCCCTCATTCTTAACTTCCTCCCCTTTTATTCTCATTCGCATCATATTTTTAATTTTTTCTCTTTGTTCTCCCACATTTGATTTTGCATTCTTAAGTCTTATAAATAGGTGCATCAAGATCATTTTAGTATGTTAAGGTACGAGTGACTGTTAAAAGAAAAAATCTGTTGAATAAATCTATTAATAATAATATTAAAATAAAATGAGTGAATCAGTTGGAGAAAGAAATCGATCCATTCCGCTTCAGAGCCTCGAAGAAAATAATGGGATTGTTTTAAAAAATTTGAACAAAACTGAGAGTGAAGAGAAAAAAGTGTTTTGTGCTATTTGTTTTGAAATAATCGAATATTATGATTCATGTAGACCAAATACATGTTCCCACATTTTTTGTTTAAAATGTATTTTAAGATGGAATGATGAAAATTGTTGTTCTATAATGGTAAACAATTGTCCTGTATGTCGCACTAGATATTACTATTTGGTACAAATCTTCAAAGATGTAATTAGACATCATTTTGTTGTAATTTTAAAAAGAGGATAATATTTTTTTTATAATTTGTGTTTGTGAAAACTCTGGTAACAAATAATTTTGTAAAAAAAGTAAATGTAAATATATATATAATAATTGACACACATTTTTTCCTTTTCCTATATTGAAACGACAACAATGATCTAACAAGTTTTTTAATACATACTAATTTTCACATTACATAACAAAACAATTGTTATGGGTTGACACAAAAAGTGCCACGCCCTAAAATGGCACCACTTTTGCAGATCGAATCTTAAATTTTCTTATGGGAATTTACATGTAAAAATGACGGTTTTGATTGTCGGACCGGCATAGCCTAATCTACTACTTTTTAATTATACTAATAATATTAATATAATTTGCATCAAGTAAGAGAAAACTCAATTGAATACAGAAACAAGCGTTAACAAAATGTTATGCTAATATATGAGTGCTTCTAGTGGCAGTAGACATAATCGACACTTTTTTTACATATGATTAACTATTTCATTTACAAATACAGTGTCAGATGTTAGAATAAAAAGAAGTATTTTGCATATAGCACTGAAAATATATAACCGCTTATAGTAACATTTGACATTTTTAAATTAATATTCTTGACGTATTCTTATTATCTTTACAATTTAAGTTTAAAATTAATATTTTTGACATTATCTATCCATTACGTTTATAACCTATATTTAAAATTAATATTGTTAAACTAATCTACCCATCACATTTACAAACTATGTTTAATATTAAACCTAACCTAACCTAACCTAACCTAACCTATATTTAAAATTAATATTGTTAAACTAATCTACCCATCACATTTACAAACTATGTTTAATATTAATATTTAACAATATAATTTTCTATTTCTTTTTTTTCATTTTTGTTGCAGTAAAAGCAAGCATGTTCAGGAATTAGTATAAAAAGATGTATCCTACAAATAGCACAATGTAAATCAGAAGCACTAACAACATAGGCTCTTTTGTAGTGGCAGCTCACGTGATCGGATTCCCCTCTCCGTAAATATCTCATGTGAATTGCACTACAAGGAAGGCAAATAGCAAATGTTCCTAGTCTTCGACTTTCAATTTTAGAGTAGCTTTGTATAACACATACATCTTTTTCTTCAAAATTATTAAATAATTCACTAGCCCTAAACTTGCTTACTTTTACGTCACCCTCGGTTCCTAAATTTAGCAGTTGTCCATCCATATCCACTCCTTCGTCAATTTCCTGATCATCTTCCTCCATCTCTTCCTCTTCCTCCTCTTCAATATAATTAATATCGATGTTACATAAGAATGATCTTCTAACAAGCCTAGATGACTTGTCCAAAAATGAATGTTTATAAGTGATGGAATCGCCTTCCAAGTTATTAAAAATCTCTTCTCTTTCTTCAATTTGAGCGGCGATCTCCATATTATTTTCTTCAATTTGGACAGCGTTTCCATTCATATTTTCTGCCATTGTTAGGAACTTTGGATTTAGATCGATTTATTTGATAAAAAATTTGGTTATACGTTAAAATAATAGCGACAACTGATATTACAGCGAATGTTACTGTATGATCGTCGAGTGGATGTTCTTAAATATATATCTCATCGACCACCACTTTTACTACCTGCAATACATAAGTTTTTTTTTTTTTTTTTTTTTTTTTTTTTATTGAGGGGGCGGTGCCCTGTCAGTTGCCTCGGGGGGGGGGGGGGGGGGGGGGCCAAGGGGGGCTTCGCCCCCTCCCCGCTCCGCCAACCCCCCTAAGGGGGGCTTCGCCCCCTTAAACCCCCCTCACCCTCACCTTATCTTCTTTCTCTCCCTTCCTTCTTTCTCTTTTTTATATGTTTCTCCGTTTTCCTTCCTTCTCCTTTTTCCTTCCTTCTCCTTTTTCCTTCCTTCTTCTTTTTCTTTCCTTCTCCTTTTTTCTTTTCTTCTTTTTTAATCTAACCTAACCTAACCTAACCTAACCTAACCTAACCTAACCTAACCTAACCTAACCTAACCTAACCTAACATAACCTAACCTAACTTAACTTAACCTGAAGAGGGTAGTCCGAAATTGGGGAGCCGGGATTTGAGTCTCGGAAATTAAGGGGTCCGGGGGGAAGGGGGGAAGGGGGGAAGGGGGGGGGGGGGGGGGGGGGTAAGGTAGTTGATCGGCTTGGGAAAGTGGTTTTTAGAGATTGTCGTTCAACTTTAAGTAGGACACATGTGATTAACTTTTGCATATAAAATCGCCTCAGCGAAGAGACGAATGCAATTGATTTCTGCATTCACACTGTGCAGAGCTCGCGAGTTTTCTGGTGTTTACATTGTGTTTATTTGGTAATTTTTCAATTTTTATTTTTATTTCTAACATTTTTATTTGGCAAGATTTAATTCTTATATATATTGGTGACATTTTTATGTACATTTGTGGCATTTTATTTGTTATTACGATTTTTTTTCATAATGGACAATTTTTTGGCATCGAGTAGCAAAATTATTGACAATGACTTTGACTTATACACATGTACTCAAATGCAGAATTTTGCAAACCAACAAAACAATGAAACAGACGTATTTATTTTATTTATAACTAGTCAACAACAAACTATTCAGGACTTGAATGAAATTATTTATAATAGCCAAGTTCAAAATAATGCCAACAAACAGAACAACGAAAAATATTTATTTACAGCTAGTCAACAAGAAACTCTTGACGATCTTAATGACATTATTGACAACAAATCGGACTTAATTACAACAAAAACTAAACAAACTCTTGAAGAACTGAATGACATTGACGAAACTCAAAATTCTAGCGATGAGGATATTGTTTGTTTTCAAAAATCTAATACAAATTATTTAACATTAAAATCGCCAATTAATTCTCCGAGACCAATTTGCTCTCCCTTTTTGTTTAGTGAAAATTCTGATTCGGAAGAAGAACAAATTGATCAAAATTTAAGTTTGGCTATTTGTCCTACTAATTCACCATATGATATTGTAAATTCTGATTCGCAAGAAAAACAAATTGATCAAAATTTAAGTTCGGCTATATCTTCTATTAATTCACCATTTGCTATTGTAAATTCTGATCCGCAAGAAAAACAAATTGATGCAAATTTAACTTCGGATATTTCTCCTAATAATTCACCAGTTGAACAAAATTCAATTTCGAAACCATCATTTATCATTAAAAAAAATTTTAAAATTAATAAAAAAAATAAAAAACAAATAGCAAACCTTAAGTGTCTGGGTTTCGCTATTCAAAATTTAACTAATTTGATCACAATTAAAAAGGGAGACGAAAGTACGGTGAATTATGTTAAACAGGCCTTTGACAAATTAGTTGACTCATTTGAAGAAATGGATTCATAAAGTCAATTAATTTCTATTGCTTTTTTCAAAATTTGACTATAACTAAATAAAAATGCACAATATTAATTTTATTATTATACAAAGAACTTCAAAAATGCAATTGCTTTTTTCAAAATTTGACTATAACTAAATAGAAATGCACAATATTAATTTTATTATTATTATTATCCAGAAAACTTCAGAAATGCATAAGTGTGTAACATGTAATAAAGTCTTCACTAGAAAGGATAATTTATTGCGACATAATAAAAAACATGTTAACGGAAATTCCACAAAACTCAACAGTTGGTTGAAAAAACCAAAGCTTGTTAAAGGTAAGAACATTTTATTTTTCATGTTATATTTTGTAAAATATTTTTTTCTTAATTTATAGATTCTACAAATATTGTAAAATATTGTAAAGAATGCAAGAAAAATATAAACCAAAGTCTATGGGGTGGACATCTTCGATCTAGTGTGCACAAGAACAATTCCAAAATAGGCTTGGAGGAAGGTGTTGAAATTATCAAGTCAGCATTCAGGGAACGAATAATATCTTATAGGATTTCCTCACACCAAAACTTCATAAATGTGAAAGAGTATTTTCAACATTTGGAATACAAAATTGCACATCTAATAGATCAAGAACTGCAGAAACATAAATGTATCAAGCTAAATATGGAACTGTTCGGTTTCTATTTTAACCCCAGCAGCGACAGCTATGATGTCAAATCTTTTAATGCGCCGTTCCAAGTCATTTGCCAAAGATATCAGAAAAAAGAACTGTTAGAGCAAATCTGCACCATTATTGACCAGAAAGCTGACGAATTTGCAGAAAGAGATTCAGGTAAAGAATTTATTTTCGATTTTACAACAGCAACAAAAAAAGTAATTTTTTAATTTTTACGTTGCAGGATGGGCTTTGATGAATTTACTTCATTTGGAAATTAATGTTAACAAGCACAATCCGCTGAGAGCCTCATCTTTTATCGAACTTCCTCAAGAAATCAAGAGACGTCAAGCTGTGATCAACATTAGGAATGATGACAACTTTTGCTTCGCCTGGGCAGTTGTGTCTGCTCTTCACCAACCAAGCGGATTAGATTTTGAAACTTCATCCTACCCACACTACTCTTCTGTTTTGGATATGTCAGGTATAGAATTTCCAATGTTGCTAAAGAACATTAAGATTTTTGAAGAAAAAAATAACATTTCTATTAATGTATATGGATTAGAAATTATAAATCCTAAAAAGGGGTATGAAGTAATTGGTCCACTTTATTATTCATCGAATAAAAAAAATCAACATGTCAATTTATTGTTAATAAGTGATGATGATGAAAAAACTTTTCATTATTGCTATATTAAAGATTTATCAAAACTAGTTTCTGCACAAATTTCTAAACATCACGGAAAAAAATATATTTGCGATGGTTGTTTACAATATTTCCCTACAGAAGAAAATTTATTACAACACAATAGCTATGATTGTGATCATTTACGAATTAACCTACCTTCTAAAGAATTAATAAAAGATAAGTTTGGAAACTATTCATATGATAATATTTTGAAATTTGTAAATTATCATAAACAAATGAAAGTTCCTTTCGTGGTGTATGCAGATTTTGAATGCATTTTAAAGCCTTTAAATAATGACAATGTTGATAAAAATCCTAATACTTCATACACCTTAAAACAATATGAACATATTCCACATTCATTTGCCTATTACATTAAATGTTCATTCGACGATAATTATTCTAAATTTGAAAAATATAGAGGTCAAAATTGTGATACATTATTTATAAATTCTTTAGAAAGAGATGTGTATAACATATACAATAAATATTTAAAGACTCCTAAAAAGATGATTCCTTTGAACGAACTGGACAAAATTTATCATAACTATGAAACAGTTTGTCATATTTGTAATAAACCTCTTTTAAATGACAGGGTTGCAGATCATTGTCATATAACCGGTCTTTATAGAGGTCCAGCTCATTCACTCTGCAACATAAATTACAGAATACCTAACTTTATTCCAGTTATATTGCATAATTTGCGTAATTATGATTCTCATCTATTTCTTAAAAAATTATGCTTAAACAAAGAACAACTAACAGTTATCGCACAAAACAAGGAAAAATATATTTCATTTGAAAAGCTTATTCATGTGGATAACTATTTTGATAAAAAGACACAAAAGGCTAAGAAAAAAATATATCATTAAGGTTTATTGATTCTTTTCAATTTCTATCCCATTCTTTATCAAAACTCTCTGAAAGCTTAAAAGATGAACAATGTAAGGAAATAAAAAAAATTTTCAATGATGAAGAAAGATTTAAACTTATTCGGCAAAAAGGTGTATTTCCTTACAATTATATTGATGATTATTTAAAATTAGAAGAAACAACTTTACCTCAAAAAGACCAATTTTATAATACTTTAACGGATGAGCACATCAGTGATGCAGAATACCAAAGAGCTGTAAAGGTTTGGCAATTGTTTAAATGTGAATCTCTTGGTCAATACTCCGACGTTTACTTACTCTCTGATACTTTACTTTTTTGGCAGATATTTTTGAAAATTTTAGAAGCACTTGTTTATCCACATATAAGCTCGATCCAGCTCATTTTTACACTTTTCCAGGTTTATCTTGGGAGGCGTGTTTGCGTTATACTGGAATAGAGTTAGAATTGTTAACTGATCCAGATATGATACACTTTTTCAAAAAAGCGTTCGCGGTGGTGTGAGCTCTTGCATTTGTAGAAAATCTGAAGCTAATAATCCATTTCTTTTAAATTTTGATCCTTTAAAGCCAACTAAATACATAATTTATTATGATGCAACAAATTTGTATGGTTATGCAATGTCACAGCACATTCCAACGGGAGATTTTGTTTGGTTAACAGATAAAGAAATCAATGATTTAAATATTATGAATATTTCTAAAAAATCTAATAAGGGATATGTTTTAGAAGTTGATTTAGAATATCCTACAAGTCTACATTCCTATCATAACGATTTTCCGTTTTGTCCAGAAAACTTTAAACCGCCAAATTCTAAATGCATAAAATTAATACCCAATTTAAATGATAAATCAAAATATGTTATTCACTATCAATTTTTAAAACAATGTTTGGAACATGGACTCAAGTTAACTAAAGTTCATAGAGTTTTACAGTTTTCTCAATCTGATTGGTTGAAAAAATATATAGACTTGAATTCAAGATTAAGAAATGATTCAAAGAATGAATTTGATCGTAATACTTACAAGTTGGCAAATAATAGTATTTATGGCAAGACTATGGAAAATGTTGATAGGAGAATTGACGTAAGACTTGTTACAGAGTGGGAAAAAAATAGAAGAACAGATGGTGCTGAGAATTTAATTGCAAAACCATATTTCAAGGACTTAACAATATTTTCTGAAAACTTGGTAGCTATTCAAATGCAAAAGATTCAAGTTACTTACAATAAACCAATATATGTAGGCTTCTCAATATTAGATATATCTAAAACTGTCATGTATGATTTCTTTTATAATTTTTTAAAACCTCTTTATCAGGAAAATATTTCACTTTTATACACCGATACCGATTCGTTCATTTTAGAAGTCACAACTCCAAATATTTATTCTGACATGATAAAAAATATTCACAAATTTGACACATCTAATTATGAATTTAATAATATTCATGAAATGCCTATTACAAAGTCAGTTATAGGAAAATTCAAAGATGAATATGCTGGTGAACCCATTACTACTTTCTTTGGTACTGGAGCAAAAGCATATTGTATTAAAACGGAAAACAGTTTAACAAAAAAAGCAAAAGGTGTTAAAAAAAGTGCAATTAAAAAGCAGTTGGATTTTATTCATTATAAAGATGTTGTTGAAAATCATTCTAAAACCTTTTGTTCAATGTATGTTTTTCGATCTAGACAACATACAATTTTTACAGAGTTAATTAATAAATTGGCTTTGAGTTCCGAAGATGATAAGCGGTATAAAATTCCCTATAGTTTTAATACATTAGCTTGGGGACACCAAGATATTGCTTTGTATCAATGGAATGCAGAACATGAAGATTTAGATATATTTATGTAGATATTATAAGGTATTTAAATTTGTTGTTTTTGAAACCAAAGTTAGTCTTCATAAGTCTTTCACAAAATGTGCTTAGAAACTTTTGACAAAGAAATTGATAACAGTTATTTTAAAACATATGAAAAACGACTTTCCACTTTTAAAAAATGGAAAGGAAAATTGAGACCAGAAGTGTTAGCTGGAGCTGGCTTTTACTATACTTCAATCAATGATATTTGTAAATGTTTTTATTGTGGTATTGAAATTTTTGATTGGTTAAGTTATGATGATCCTATTGTGGAGCATAAGAAATTTGCTAGGAATTGTGATTTAAATAACTGTTTATGGAAAAATAGGAATCGAATAATTGTAACCATTCAAAATAAGTCTTCAAGCTACACATTTTATATAGTATTATTAATATCCTTATTTATGAACTTTTACATATATTTAAATTAAGTATTTTATTGTTATTTTTTTACAACTGCTTTTGCTTTCGTGGTGAAAGTATCTGCTTAATGTTAATAAATTTGGAATATTATTATTAATTTGTTTTAATGACTATCAGTAGATCTCAATTTATTCTTCTTTATTTTATTTTCCAAAATGTTTTTTATGTTCATCATCCCCCTGGCGTAACACAGTGTGAAATATGTTTTCTAATAAAACAGACGTCACTCTAAGTAAATATTGTAAATTTATGAAAATTGGATTAATTAACAATAGTACAATTAGTTGGATGGAACGAATAAATGGAAATGAAAATGCAAGTAAATTTTTTAAAATTTTGTATCATTATCCAAATCGATCTATTTTTGATACAAATTGGATAGAAAGGTTAGAGTTTAAAAATAATCAGTTACAAATTTTAACCCCCAACTGTACCAATTATTATGACGGATTCAAAAATTATTACTTTTCCATCATTAGTGTTACATTAAACTTTGCATTATTTTTATACATTACCATTTTAATTATTTATCTTTATTATAAATTTCAAACTGGAAATCTATTTTTTCATTAATCCATTTTAAACGAAACTTTAAAGAAAGTGGGGATGAGAATATTTAAGTACAAGAATAACACAATATGTTTCAGTCTCGTTTAGTCATTATGAACAACGCCGTGGTTCATAAACCTTTGGAAACGCTTCTTAATTCAAAAATTTATTTTTTAAATAATTCTTTGTCAAAATTTGTTCTTGTTGGCATTAGTTTAAATGATTTTTCTCCAAAAATTGTAATTGGTGGAAAAACTGGATTTTCAATCGCACTAACCGAAGAAAATTGGAAAGACATTTGTGTTCATCAAGGAATTATTGTAAACAATTTCTACTTTCCTCAAGTTGATCAAACCAGTGTGAATATAAACAACATTCATCTGCAGGTTCAGAAAATAAATGATACCCCTGTTCTACAAATTACAAAAGGCCCACACTTCATATACTTAGGACAAGAGTCTTTGGACAATTTGTGGCGATTAAAGGAAATTATTGATTATAGATTATCTATACTTAAAAGGCAAGAATTCAATACATATTTCAAAATATTTCAAAATAATATTTCATCTGATTGTGGCGACTTGTGTACGCATGTTTATAATATAATAAGTCCAACAGAAAATCCTAACAGTGAAAATGTTTCAACTATGATGGAATTACTTGCTTTATATCCTGAACAAATGGAAAACAAATTGAAGCAAAATGGAACAAAACGAAAATATTACGAAGAAAACAATGAAAATGGATCAAAAAGAAAATATTACGAAGAAAACAATATCTTTTCTGGAAGAGAACAATAAGGTGCATGTGTTAGTGAAGTGGAGCTTTGCTTACAGACAAGCCCGTAGGAGTAACTTTCAGATGTGGTACTTAGATAGACTCCGTTTTGAAAAAAGAATAAATGATTGTAAACTTATTCTAGATTCGATATTATCTGAGGAACATAGAAATAAAATATATTTGACACGTTTTAATAAAAATTGTATTTGATGTTTTACTTAATAAAATTTTAGTTTAGTAAATGTGAATTTTATTTGAAATTAATTAGCACATTAAGACTTTGTAATTTGTATCAGCTAAAGCATAAAGTGAGGAACAGAAATAAAACAAATTTAACTAAAATTTAATTTCAATTTAATTAAACAATATTTTTTTTATCAATCCATGTATTATATTTTTTATCAAGTCCTAACCATTTCACATAAACTTTGTTTCCTTTCCTTCTCAAAATCTTCTCAATAAGATACACATCGGTATGCTTTACTTTTAGTAATTCTTGCTCATAAAAACCACCCAGAATGTCCTGATTATCTTCGTCTTGAATTAAATATGTCCAAGGGTTTGTCATCTTAACTTCTTTAATGTGGAATATCTCATTTGACCAATTTGGTGTGTAACCTTTTGAAAATGCCTCTCGATGCTTGCTTATTCGTACGTGATCACCCACTTTAAACTTTGGAGATTTTATATCTAACGTTTTAGCATGAGTAAATGCAGATTTCAAGATTCTATTTTCATTTGTTTTATTTACTTGTTTTGGCTTCATTCCTATTGAAGAATGTTTTGTATTGTTATAATCTTTTACAATATCCGCTAATATATTAAACCATTTGTAATTTCCTTGAATGCTAAATATTTTCCACATATTATTCTTTAAAGTCCTGTTCACTCTTTCTACTATACTCGCTTTCAAATTGGAAAACGTGCTATAATGGTTAATTCGAAATTGTTGCATCAAATTTTGAAAATTTACATTGAAAAACTCTCTTCCTCTATCCGTTTGCAAGTTTTTTGGTGGAGTTTTTGCACTGATTAATATTTTTTTCATTGCCGCTGTTACGTCTTTTCCAGATTTAGATTTTAACAGTTCGGCCCAAACATACTTAGAAAATACATTTATGGTAATCAAGATATATTTAAATCCCTTATTAAATTTGGCATAGGGTAACATTTCAACCAAATCAGCTTGAAAAAGATCATTTAACCCTTTCACTACCACCCTTCTGCGTTTGTAGTTTTTTCTAGCAGGTTTATGTAATTCATTAACGACTTGCTGTTTAACGGTTGTCATGACAACAAACTTGTTTATTCAATTTTAAGGAAGTTCACTTTCTATGTTTTGTAATAATTCGAAATATAACTTTTATATGTTTTTTCCCATTCATTCAATTTATCAATTTGTATTGTATAACTTTTTTCATTTAAAATTTTACTAATTTTAGTAATCTCCTTTTCTAACGCATTAAAGGATTTTTTTATCTCTCCAGTTAAGAAAGTAGTTGATCTACTATCACTATTTTTTAATTCCTCCTCTGTTTTATTTAATTCTTGTTCTAATTTCTTAATTACACTGGACATTATATTTTCCAAGGAAATATATTGTTGATTTTCTTCCAAAGTGAGTTGGTCAATTGTTCTACTGTTAAGAATGCTATTTTGATTTCTTTTTTTTTTCATCATCTAACCTTTTTATAAAAGTTCTTAATTGTTTAATTTTTTCCTTGTGTTTTTCAATTATTACTTCTCTTATATTTGTTTCCATTATTTTATTAATTTTGTTGATATCATCACTTAATTTTTTGTCTTCCTTTTTAACATGTTCATTTAAAAATTGCAAATCTTTACTTATTTGATTTAGCGTTAGCAACTGTTTATTAACGTTTTCAATTGAGGTATAACATACTTTAATC